>JACCIY010000482.1:0-126244 GCA_025506505.1 Flaveria sonorensis
TAAATAACTAGCCTCTTAATTATCAAAAGAACTTTGTCATTTACATATATAGCCCTTAAGATGTAAATGGACTAAAATACCTTTACAATATCAATATTGTAGACTTTAAAATTCATTAACATCGACAACAATGACTTTATAATTATAAATTACTATAAAGTATTAATTATTTAAACTGTTATTTGAATTTATAAAAATTATTCATATAATTTATAACAATATCATGTTTTAAATGGAAAACATAGAAAAACATCTAGATATAAAGAAATATTCTTTTGTGACATATACATATTAAAACGTGGTTTATTGAGCAATAATCATAAAATGAAAAAAAAAAAACAAAGTAGCAAAAAATATCTCTAACTTGCATTATATAATAAAATAAAAGATTTTAAAAGGAGAAACGATTTAAAAAAAGTTTACAAAACACACGATTTTAGACATTTATATAAATAAAAGCTTTAAAAAAGCGTGGTTATTTTTATATTTAAGGCATTCTTTTATCAATTAATAATTATAAATATAACGGAATAAATAACAATAAAAAATTTCAAAGAATAAAAATAAAAACATTTTTTTAAAATATACAAAAAGTTCATTTGATAAAGAAGAATGAGGTGTGGGTTGTTTTGTTAATTTGAGTAATTAATAACAACTAAGCTACAAGGAAATAATGTCGAGTCGATGACATTTAACACATATTGACATGGAAAATCAAAAGAGAAAACATTGTACCTTTGTCTTAATATCCAATAGCAGTAATACCATGGTCTCATATAACATATGTGCAAAAATAGAAAAAAAAGACCACAACAAGACAACACATTGAATTACAAAGTTCAGTACATGTACCTTTGCAACTCAATATTTATGAAATAGTATCCGCTTGCCCAACTCGAGGTAAGTCCACTTCGAGATTTAAACTAACCAGTTCACGGTTCCGGTGGTTTAACGGTTCAACCTTGGAAATTAGAACTAGTCGTGTAAACCGAACCCGCCTTTTAGGTTTTTCTTTATTTCTATTTTTTAGTAGGGTATGTTTATTATATTTATAAAAAGTTCAACATTTCAAAATTTATAATAAAAAATTAACAACTTTTAGAATAAATGGGTTCAAACCGCTAAACCACCCTCGCCGACCCACCCAATCTGACCAGTTTGGCTTGTCATTTTCTGAAACCATAGTGGCTTGCACCGAATTTTCGTCGAACCAGCCAAACTAAAGCGTGGAACCCTGGACACTCCCAAATGACAATTGTTGGACATATAATTTAGTACTTGAATTGGTTAGCAAATAATCAAATATAAAAAAGCACAACGGTGGTAGTGACAAACCTTTTCACACATACATTTTTGTTGAACGGCTGCACCATGTTGTTGTAGTTTATCTGGTTTGGATGCAGAAAGTTGGTTTTTTCAGCAAGGAAAACATATAAGGCCATTGCTAATCATTTTTACTGTAATTGCATTTTCACATTCTTCAAATTGTCTACACACTGCATGTTTAAGAAACAATTTTAAGGTAAAGTGATTGTAACCTCAATTGGCATCTAACATATAACACAAAAGCATGAAATGTTGGGTTAATCGGGGTAGTTCACGGCTCATACAAGTCGATTTTGGGGTGAGTAAATGTGGTCGTAGGAGGAGAATTAGTCTAAGTTGACCGAAGTAAATGGGATGTGAACGTTGGAGTGTAGCTACAAAGAAGGAGAACATGGGATTGTTTCCACGCATGTGAACCATATTAGCAGGACTAGTTTTTTTGTTTATTAACCGATTAAAGGCATGTAATGTTCTTGTTTTAATCAATTTGAAGTAAAACTCCAGTAACTTTTCTTCTTGCAAATTCACCATTTTCATACGTTAGTTTTGTGTGTTTGTGTGTGCTTCAAGAGGCCTGAACCAACATGACCCAATCAAACTTTGCCATCTCAAATTTCCAAGAATCAATAGCATGCAATGGAAAGAATAAACTCATAACGAGTACCATACACACCGAATAAGAAAGTCTAATGAACGATACCTTTGCAGCTCAATATTCCAGTCTCCTTCCTTCCCTGTACAAGGACTTAACAAACATTGGGCAGGGTTTGGCCTCATTTTAGAAAATGGTCTTTCGGTTCACGATATAATTCACCTTATTAAGTGCAATTACTCAACTGATGTATAGCTAAAATAAGATATAAGATAAAAATTAAGCAAATATTTATGAAATCACAATTAAGGAAGAGGTTTCGAATTAGGATGGATTACCTTCACCACTTCAAGGCTTCAAGAAATAAAGAAGAACCAACTTCTGTCTGAAACCAAATTCAAATAAGATGTTAGAATACAAAAACAAATTTGATTAATCAAATCATGTGATTTAGTATAACACTTGATAAATGGAGTAGGAATACCAAACTCCCATCAAACAGAATTGCACAAATATTTATGAGTTGGAAGTGGGAACATATAGACGAGTTGAGCTTCATGGGAAGAGCAATTTGAAAATAATAGAAATGAATTGCACATGTTATCTTGGTTTTAGCAACCAACTTTCAAAATGAATATATAAAGTTTGAAAAAATAGATAAAATGCACAAATATTTATGAGTTGAGGTAAAATAGACAAAATACAGAGTTGAGCTTTATGGAAAGGGCAATTTGAGAATAATAGAAATGAACTTTACACATTATAATGGCTTTAGCAATCAACTTTCAAATAGTCCATGTAGTTTGTAAAATTAACACCTTTTATGTGTAACTTTAAAAGGTTGCATTTTCAAGATCTACAGTTGCCATTATGTAACATCTTTTGGTACAAAACAATACAAAATGAAACCCTCCCACATTCTATCCTTACTCTCCTCAGATGGGTTCTTCTTCTCCGCAGTCTGTCTCCCCTAGGGGTAACGAGCTGAGCCGGCTACAAGAACACCACCACCTCCTATTTCATGGAAGGCGGTCTCTTTCTGTTTCCTCAATCAATCAACCCCCATCGCCACCACTTTCTGCGTAGAGGAGATGGTAGCTAGTGGCGATGAACCTAGCGGCGATGGTGGCCGATGGTGGTGAACTAATGGAGATGATGGCTCATGGTTTGTGGTTCTCGAGGAACAAAGAATAAAGGGTGGGTTGGTAGGTATTGGTTTTATTAATATTAAGGGTGATGTCATAGAATAATAATAAAAATGTAAACGCAAGTTACCAAAAAGGACCATCTGTTTCACCACAAGGAAACAGTGGGAAGCAAGAGTGTACAAGTCAATCTTAGGGACCAAAACCACAATAAAAAATACCACAGAGGATTTCATGTAGAAATTTTAACAATAGAAAGAGGCGGTCATCGTTAAATAAGAAACAAAGTCACTAAATTTTAATTGTGAATTGTGATGGTCGCTCTAGAAACACGTGGGGTTCAACCCCTCCCTGTTTCAACAAAAAAAAAAACAAACTATGAAACAAGTGTGTTTCTTTTCCATTATTTTTTAACTAAAAAGGTAAAACTGTCATTTTAAAAATTCAAAAAATTTTTGTGCAAAAGTTAATGTTAGACCTTACAAAATGACAAGTACAGATCTCAAACACGCAACTTTTTAAAGCTAGATCCCAAAGACATTGCTTTTGACAAACCACGAAAACTATTTATGTAATTTACTCTAAATCTTTTAATTTGTTTGGAAAGAATTATTTAATGTCAACACAGATGCCGTGTAACACATACGTATACAGTAAATTTATACAGAATATCACGTTAGCAATTTTTCAAGAATTATAAAAAAAATTACTTGTTATCAGTTGAATAGGTCATATGCTGCTAAAATCAAGCAACATATTGCTAAAACTGGTAACTAAATGCAAGTTGGTTTCATTATGTGACTAACTTAAAGTTGCTTGTTAAAATAGGGAAAAATTAAAGTTCGATTTAATTTCCTGCAGATTCCTCAGCTAATATATAGGGATGTAATCAAAATATGAAATCAGCACTGTACCTTTAACATATTAAGGTCTTCTTCCATCATGGTAATATCTGAATCAGAAAATGCACACGAAGGACCTCCGTCGAGTAGTACCCACACATAGCCTTCCTATAAAATGGATATTATTATATCAGAGTTTGAATAAAGGCCTTGCAAAACAGCTCATGAATAAAAGGAAAAAAAATATCTTACCAGTGCAGCCCTACAGATACTAGCCACCACCATGTCTCTAAGTGTATACTAACCTGGTAGGGTTCAATTTCATTAATGAAAAGCGACCCAACATCATTTTCTCCATCTTTCGAGTTAAATGCTTGAATCAAGCGATGCTCCAAATGATGAGCTGCAGAGAGCACAGATATAACATCTTTTGGATAGGATACATTGTCGAGAAATGGTTTCTACAAAAAATAATTATAAGCAGACTATAAAGACTGTGAGAGATTGCCATGCAGATATACTGAAAAATATTCAACTTAATCAGAAAAGGACAAACCAGTCTTTTCCCATAATATTGATGCAAATGTTGAGAGGCTACCATCCCTACATCTGAACACCATTGAAACAAAACAGGTGAAAACACAGACAGTTCTCTTTCAGCAACTACTCTTACTTCACTTGCAAGCAAAGCCAATGGATGCTTTCTCTCCATTTTAGATATGAGATTTATGGTATCTTCTATCTGGCACTCATCATAATCATTAAAACAACACCAGTGAAAATCAATTGACATAGTTGTATAAGGCTGGTTTATCAAGAAACTAACCCGACTGCAGGTGGCTTCAAGAGATCTCTCAACATAAAACCTAACCCTAGCTGCAGCAGCCTTCCCCGTAGCATTGAAGTTTGTTAGCTGCACATTTAAGAAAACATGTGTTCACAGCATATTTAGATTCGAGAATAAATCATTGTACCAAACAACAAGCCATTCAGTCATTTCTTAAAAAAACCTGATGAAATTTTATTCATAACCGAGGATTAATGAGGAAGTACTCATATTGATCCAAACAGAAAATATCAAATATCTCAAAATAAAAGTAGGCCAAGAAAAGATACAACTAAAAGCATCTCTAACTAGAAGATTATCAGGGGCATAGTTTCCTTTCGATATTCATAAGGTTTTCAAAAGTATAGCATAGCAGATTCTAGTCCTCAATGAGATTAAAATATAAAATTAATTAATCAATGCCAATTACCAAAAAAGTATATGGACCAATTCTTAATCTTATCAGCTAACCTTGACTTCCTTGTCTGTACCAGAATTATCCATTCCAACAGCCAATCCCATAAGAACCAGCTTCCGAAAGAAAACCGGCTTCTGAAAAGGGGATAGAAACAAAAGAGAATAATCATCAATAACTAAAGCAAAAAAAAGGGGGCAAGTCTTCAAGCTAAAAAATTTCACAAGGCAAACATTCAAATACGGAACATCAAGAATCACCTAAAAGAGCTAATTACAGAATGGTAAATTGTGAAAAAAGTAGTCTGATGCCTTGGTCAGAAAACAGGAAATGACCTTACTGAAATGCAGGTGATAATCTTGCAGTCTACTATCACACCAGAGGTTGATTGCTCGGAATATCGCGGGCACCAAGCTCAGTCTAGTTTCAGTAGCATTGTCAGCAATTGTACACATTAGTGGGTCTGTAAATGCTTCCTCGTTTTCTTCCTTATGGTTGTCGGACAAAACATTCTGCACTTGAAGGTTTGCCTGATCGAGTAGTTGAAGTTCTTCTGTTCAAACAGAGCTTGACAAAAAGGTGAAAAACATATGCACAAACTGGTTATGCAATATACTACAAACTGGTTATGCAATATACTACAAAAAAAAAAGCAACAGTCGGTCAATTAGCACTTTAGCTGAAACAACAGAACTAGTATGTTCAAACAGAGCTTGACAAAAAGGCGAGGCAATATTACAATAAGGATATACCCTTTTTGGCAATATTGCAATAAGCAACAGTCGGTCAATTAGCACTTTAGTCAAAGCAATGATAAAACAAGACAAAAAATCTAATACTCCCTTTGTTTTAAAACTAGCATACATTTCTAATTTTGACAAGTGTGATGCTAAACATGAAAGTTACAAAGTAGTGGTTGCCTATCAACTTCCGAGTGTGAAAACTACCACAGTATGAATGTGACTCTTCTTTAATATTTACCACACTTGCCTCTTCAAAAGTAGAGCAGGTTTTAGCTTTAGAAAAGAAAAACAAAATCCATAACTAGAGTAAAATACATAATAAAAACGACATCAGACAGTATAAAGTGTTAATAAACAGAAGTGGAGACGTGATTTCTGTTTAAGAACACTTCTCAAATCCAAATAAAGAAAACAAATATTTACTATAAATAAAGAAAAATCTAATACCATTATCTATTTAGAAGCGTGCTTCCCAAATCCAAATACATTTGGAAACTAAGTGTTCTTCAGTTAAGAACTGCCCCCACTAAATCCTGATATCGATAGACTTAAAAGTGAATCATCGGATAAAATCCCACAATTGAAATCTTGGGATGTTGATGGTTCAACTTTATGGACTTTTGCATACCTGCTAAACCCAAGAGAGTCACCATTCATATTACTATATTTACTGTTTCCAAGGGTCAGATCTGTAGAACAAGTGTTCTGTTCCAGTGATGATGTTCTTCTGTCTCTCTCTTTTGTTAAACTAAGCTCCGAGGATATTGTTCTGATTGGAAAAGCAAGTGCATGTTTAGATCTAGACTCCTCTTCGTGCCACTCCAGTGATTCTTAATTGCATTGTCAGTTCTGTCACCAAAATAAAGAAAAAATTAGGTGATGATTAATTTAAAAGTTTTTTGGAATCTCCCCATACCCTTAATTTGCTAAGGTGCAAGTATGTTGTGCTAAAAAGTTGTTTGTTTCTTCCTTCCAGGGAGAAATCAAGCAATTTCTGCCCATCTGTTGCCGTACAGCTGGTGGTAATATGCTAGTGTTGATCACTCATCGTCAGTCCATGCATCTTTCTTTATAGTTGGATCTAGATGGTTGTGCACGTACTTGTGCCACCTGAGAAAATATACAATATGTTTCATGGTTAATAAGTGAGAATATAACTCAAAGTCTCGAACTATGTATAAAATTAAATGCATTATGGATGAGTGCAAAAGAAACCAATGGTTTTATTAAGGACAATGGAAAACTAGATACCAAAAAAGTTGTTGACCGCTATGCTTCAAGGAGAGACAATATGTCACTTGGCCTGTAGTCTAGCGCCAAAACAGAGTATATCTTCATGTGTGTGAGATATTCAACAATAAAAAGAGCTTATGAATCATTAAGAATGAGTGAATGAAATATATAGAACGGTTCTACCTCCCCTAGAACTGCTTGCCAATTCGACCAGCCAAATGTTTTGCAATTAGTGACCATTTCTTAAGGCCATGTTTTTCAACCAACTCCCTAATACAATCATCCTCCTGAAAAGAGAATTTTAAAGATAAAATTATCAACCAAAACAAACACAACTTCTTAAATTTACAAGAAAGATAGGGCAAAAGATACCTCTTTGGTCCAAGGTCCTTTAACAAGATCAGGATTAAGAACTTTTTTGCCAACAATGCAGGCAGCCAGGCACTGAAAATATGTTCTTCTAGGAATAGGTGCAGCTTCACAAGACAAGAGAAATAAACACAAAATAAGATCAGATATTAAAATAACTGCTATCGATTCGGTTACATGTTATAAATTGATTTGACTGCAAACTCACCTATTAAGTTTCTCCCACTATACTTCACTAGTTCAGTTAACATAGTGTCCTATAATACGAGATATATGAAATATTAGATGTTGAATTTACAAACCTCATAAGAGCATTTAACAAAATTAAATCTACTACTATACTAGAGTATGCAAACTCCAACAACGATATAAACTATCATATAGCATATTGACACATGACAGAGAACAAGATAAATTGTCTTATTTTTACAGCCAACAGATTAGCCAAGAAAGTATATACTAGAGTATGCAAACTCCAACAATTATATAAACTATCATATAGCTACCAACTAACCTCTTCACCCGTCCAGCCTGCTTGTGATGAACGTTTAGTTTGATTCCTCATCATCAGTCCATGCATCTTTCTTTATTGTTGGATCTATATGGTTGTGCCACTTGAGAAAACATACAATATGTTTCATAGTTAATAAGCGACAATAACTCAAACTATGTATAAAATCAAATGCATTATGGATGAATGTAAAAGAAGCCAATGGTTTAAGCAAGGACAAGGGAAAACTAAATACCAAAAAAGCTGATGACTGTTATGCTCCAAGGAGAGACCATGTGTCACTTGGCCAGTAGTCTAGCACCAAAATAGAGTATACATTCATGCGTCTGAGATATTCGACTATAAAAAGAGCATATGAATCATTAAAAATGAGTGAACGAATAAATGGAATTAGCTGTTCTACCTCTCCCGGCAGTGCTTGCCAATTCAACCAGCCAATTGTTTTGTAATTAGTGACCATTTCTTACCGCCATGCTTTTCAACCAACTCCCTAATACAATCATCCTCCTGAAAAGAAAATTTTAAAGATAAAATTATCAACCAACACTCACTAAAGAAAACAAACATACCAAATAGAACACAACTTCTTAAATTTACAAAAAGATAGAGCAAAAGATACCTCGGTTTAGAGGAGATGGTAGCTAGTGGCGCTGAACCTAGCGGAGATGGTGGCCGATGGTGGTGAACTAATAGAGATGATGGCTCGTGGTTTGTGGTTCTCGAGGAACAAAGAATAAAGAGTGGGGTGGTGGGTATTGGTTTTATTAATATTAAGGGTGATGTCATAGAATAATAATAAAAAAGTAAACGCAAATTACCAAAAAGGACCATTTGTTTAACCACAAGGAAACAATGGGAACCAAGAGTGTACAAGTCAATCTTAGGGACCAAAACCACAATAAGGAAGGGATTTCATGCAGAAATTCTAACAAAAACAAACCCAGAAAAATGTAGATATGTTCAACAAAATCCCAATACATAATTTCAATTTCTTAATCTACAAGCTCTAAAAATTCCTCATTCCATAAAAAGATAATCATTAGATTATAGAAAGAGGCGGTCATCGTTAAATAAGAAACAAAGTCACTAAATTTAATTGTGATTTGTGGGGTTCAACCCCTTTGTTTCAAAAAAAAAAAAAAAAAACAATGAAGCAAGTGTGCTTCTTTTCCATTATTTTTTAACTAAAAAGGTAAAACTGTCATTTTGAAAATATCACAAATTTTTGTGCAAAAGTTAGTGTTAGACCTTACAAAATGCAAGTGCAGATCTCAAACACACAACTGTTTAAAGTAAGACCCCAAAGACGTTGCTTTTGACAAACTACGAAAACTATTTATGTAATTTACTCTAAATAATTTAATTTGTTTGGAAAGAATTATTAAATGTCAACACAGAAGCCATGTAACACATAAGTATATAGTAACTTATACAGAGTATCACTTTAGCAATTTTTCAAAAATTATAAAAAAAAATTATTTGTTACCGGTTGAATAGGTCATATGTTACTAAAATCAAGCAACATAAAGTAACTTCATTGCTAAAACTGGTAACTAAATGCAAGTTGGTTTCATTATGTGACTAACTTAAAGTTGCTTGTCAAAATAGGGAAAAATTAAAGTTCTATTTAATGTCCCGCAGATTCCTCATGGTAATCAAAATATGAAATCCGCACTGTACCTTTAACATATTAAGGTCTTCTTCCATCATGGTAATAGCTAAATCTATAAATGCACACAAAGGACCTCCGTCCAGTAGTACCCACACATAGCCTTCCTATAAAATGGATATTATTATATCAGAGTTTGAATAAAGGCCTTGCATAACAGCTCATGAATAAAAGGAAAAAAAAATATCATACCAGTGCAGCCCTACAAATACTAGCCACCACCATGTCTCTAAGTGTATCCTCAATTAGACCATATACTTGGTTGAGGACCTACAAAATCCTCATTTATATAAAATATTTCCAGGACTTTGGAAACTATGGAGCAGTAATTTTAATAAATTGAAGTGACAAGCACATGCACACATGATACACCACGCGGAGATGGTTTTATACACATACAGAGAGAGATACATGTCCATATATATACATATATAGCGATAGAGGCGCTTACACTATCGATGTGTGGAAGTAAGACTTCCACTAGCGCTCCTTCAACAGTACCATGATATAAACGGAAAAGAAATGAATCTCTCAGATCCCAAAATACAGCTCTTGTTCCTACAAGTTCAATAAACAAAGAATTTACAGGTGGGACCTGGCCATCTAAATAATGCAGAAACTCCGGTCCTTGAATGACACATAACGAAAAGAAGCAGCAGCAGGAGAGCAAAAATTCATTCTTTCAGCTAAGCACAAGAAACAGAATGATATGGCTGTCTTAATCTATAAGTTAACATATAAAATAGTGATGATGTTCTTCCGTCTCTTCGATTGTCCCGCTCTTCCTCGTTCGGTGTTCTTCTCCGTTAGGGTTTTTAGTTTGAAAGTCCAACTTTCTGCTTCTTCTAATTCTAATTTTGTTTCTTTCCTGATGGGCCCCAAAGTGCACCCTTTAAAATATTTTTGTTGGGCCTACCACATAACTTTTTTTAAAAACTTACATATGGATTTGGGCATTTCTTGACTCTTAAATTTACAAAACAAACACAAATTCTTAAATTTACAAAAACAATAATGCAAAAGATACCAAAAGTCCTTTAACAAGACGGGGATTAAGAGCAATATTTGAAGCAAAGTCTAATGTACAAGGACTTAACAAACATTGGGCAGGGTTTGGCCTCATTTTAGAAATATTCTTTTGGTTCAGCATATAATTCACCTTATTAAGTGCAATTACTCAACTGATGTATAGCTAAAATAAGATATAAGATAAAAATTAAGCAAATATTTATGAAATCACAATTAAGGAAGAGGTTTCGAATTAGGATGGGTTACCTTCACCTCTTCAAGGCTTCAAGAAATAAAGAAGAACCAACTTGTGTCTGAAACCAAAATCAAATAAGATGTTAGAATACAAAAACAAATTTGATTAAACAAATCATGTGATTTAGTATAGCACTTGATAAACGGAGTGGGAAGACCAAACTCCCATTTGTTCGTGTCTTTCATTTGCTAAGGTGTAAATATGTGAAATAAGATATTTGTTTCTACCTTCCAGGGAGAAATCAAGCAATTTCTTCCCATCGGTTTCCATACAACTGGTGGTAATATGCTAGTATTGATTCCTCCTCATCTGTCCGTGCATCTTTCTCTATTGCTGGATCTAGATGGTTCTGCCACCTGAAAAAACATACAATATATTTGATGGCTAATAAGCAATAAATAACTCGAGATACGATTAAAATCAAATGCATTATGGTTGAAAATGTAAAGGAAATAAGTGGTTTAAAAAAGACAAGGGAATAAGAGTAAACTAAACTATATCAGTGGTTTAAAAAACATAGCTTTCTTACAGGTAAAAAAAACAAATGTATGTGCCATTACTAAGTATCAAGTTCTACTAGTAGCCTGTTTGGACCCGGTATTTTTTGACTTGTTACCAAAACCATCTTAATTAGAGAGGGGCTTAGTTACTTGTCAATGTATATCAAGGACTCAGAATCACGTTTGCTTAATTAGAGAGGGACTCAGTTCCTCAAAACAGATTCTAGACCACTGCAATTAATAGAGATGCTCAGTGTAAGACCAGGGGGTTAGAACAAGAAATCTGACCATTTGACTGCTTACAAGTTGGTATTATGGAAACCAACTCCATGATACAACTAACGGATGTACTTGGAGAATCAGATCCAACATTTTCTAAGGAACTGGTCAAATTCTTGAGTTTTGGTGGTTGGTAACACACAGAGCCATAAATTGGTATTATGGAAACCAACTCCATGATACAATCATCCTCCTGAATTTGACCAACCAAAGGTCTTGCAATTAGTGACCAGTTCTTACAGCATGCTTTTCAACCAACTCCCTGATACAACCATCCTCCTGAATACAAATTTAAAGATAAAATTATCAACCAATTCTCACAAATAAAACAAACACACCAAACAAAACACAACTTCTTAAATTTACAAAAAAAAAGATAGTGCAAAAGATACCACTTTGGTCCAAGGTCTTTAAACAAGATCTGGATCAAGTACTTTTTGCCAACGATGCAGGCACTGAACATCTGCTCTTCCTGGAATAGTTGCAGTTTCACAAGACAAGGAAAATAAACAGAAAATCAGATCAAATATGAAAATAACTGGTATCGATTTGGTTACATGTTATATATTAAATGAAGCATGTAAAATTTGAAGCAAAGATACAGCTTGACTGCAAACTCACCTATTTTCTTCCAATTTCTCCCATATATTGTATTTCTTCACTAGTGCAGTTAACATAGAGTCCTATAATGCAAAATATAAGAATTATTAGTATCCTGCATCTAAGTTTAAAGTGCGAAAAGGTATAACACATAATAGATGTTGAATTTACAAACCTCAATGAGCATTATTCAAAACTAAATATACTACTAGTGTAAGCAATTTGCAACAATGTTCTAAACTATTATATGGCATGAGAACATATAAGAAATTGTCTTACATTTGGAAGCCAAAAGATTATACCAACTCACCTCTTCATCTGTCTAGCCTGCTTGTGATGAACGTTTAGTTTGACCAACGCTTCTGCAAGGACAAATTAAAATAATGTTCTTCCATTAATGATGTTCCCAAGGGTCAGATCTGTAGAACAAGTGTTCAGTTCCAGTAATGATGTTCTTCCATCTCTCTTTTCTGTTATACTAAGCTCAGTGGATGTAGTTCTGGTAGGAAAAGCATGTGGCATGTTTAGATCTAAACACCTGTTCATGCCATTCCAGTGATTCTTGTCGGCATTGTCAGTTCTATCACCAAAATAAAGAAAAAACAGGTAATGATCAAGAATATAAGTGTTCTAAATATCTTCATGAACATTACATCTTGATTATCAACTTAAGAAGCATACCTGAAACTGCTATCAGAAATCGATGAACACGAGGTGAAGCCAACCTCTTTAGTCAAATCAAAGGTGTGTTGCCTCACCTTTCTGCCAGCCATCACGTCTGTATATCCTGGTTAATATACTTGAGGAAGTCAAGAAGGGCGGAGAAATCTTTGTGGCTATGCTGCTAGGACCTACATATTGACAATCAATAGAAAAATCAAAAGAAACAAACACATGCATATTTATGACAAGAGAGAAAGGAGGAGATAGTGACCCGGTCATCGGCAGATCTTGGTTGATAAGCAATAAAAAACTCAAAGAATGTATAAATTAAGGATGAAAATGTACAAGAAAGATGCATAAAGATATTGAGGAAAACAGAGTATGTACTCGTGTGTTTAAAATATTTGACAGTAAAAAGAACTGATGCATATAAATTGTGTGAAAAAACTAAAAAAATAACAGTGATTACCTCTCCCAGCACCGCTTGCCAATTCGACAAACCAAATGTCTTGCAATTAGTGACAATTCTTACGGCCATGCTTTTCAACCAACTCCTAATACAATCATCCTCCTGAATAGAAATTTTAAAGATAAAATTACCAACCAATTCATACTATATAAAACAAACACACCAAATAAAAAACTTGTTAAATTTACAAAAAAGATAGTGCAAAAGATACCTCTTTGGTCCAAGGTTCTTTAAAAAGAAGTGGAGTAAAACTTTTCGCCAACAATGCAGGCACTGAACATCTGTGCTTCTTGGAATAGTGCAGCTTCAAAAGACAAGGAAAACAAACAGAAAATAAGATCAAATATTAGAATAACTGGTATCGAGTTGGTTACATGTTAAACAAACAGAAAATAAGATCAAATATTAGAATCACCGTAAACACATTCGTCTTACAATCCCATCCATCTAAGAAGAGAACCCTGAGAAATTGACGAAAATTAACATAACCTTTGCCTTTCTACAACATTGAGATGCTTGTTCACGTGTACTCCACAGATAGATCGATCATCATCGATGCCCCGAGAAAACATAATGCCACCATCAGTGCAGCCACTGGGAGAAAAAAAAAACTAAAAGTAAATAAACGAAACAAACAACAAAATCAAATCAAGGGAGAAAAGCGATCACAGAGAAGTGGAACTCTGTTTGCTCTCTATTCCACCATGAAAGAAAGTGGACACAAGAAGTATATCCTAAAACCAGTATTACTATAGGTGATTATGCAACATTTGTTACTAAATATCCGTAATCATATTCCAAACACAGTTCAATAAAATCATGAAAAATAAAGCACGTATACATACAGTGCCATAACTTGCCCAATCCCTTGCATACATTCGGCTTACAATCTCATCATATCCATCGGTAAATGTGTGTGTCTGAAATTGAGGATAAAATAACGAAACCTTTGGCTTTATGCAACATTGAAATGCTTCTTCTTCACGTCTACTCCTCGAATCGATCCACATCGACGCCGAGAAAACCTAGGTCACAGGAAGAAAATAGAATTAATTAATAATAAACAAATCAAAAAATGAAATCAAATCAAAAGGAAGAGAGAAACACGACGACGTAAACACGTTCGTTAAGTTGTATAGTGTCATCCATCGCCCATCGGAGAAGAGAAGAGAGCTCGGTGTATGAGTGTGTTTGTTTGTTTGTGTGAAATTGACGAAAAAGGAACAGAACCTTCTTCAACACTAAAATGCTTATTCACGTATACCCCTCAAATAGATCAACATCGATGCGGAGAAAACCTAATGCCACCATCACCCTGCCACAGGATGAAAATAAAGTAAAACTAAAGCAATGACACTAATATCAAATCAAATCGAAAGGAAGGAAGGAAGAGAGAAACGCGATCGATCACCGTAAACACATTCGTCTTAATTAAATCTCATCCATCCATCGAAGAAGAGAAGAGAGGTCGATGTGTGTGTGTGTGAGAGATTGAGATTGAGATTGAGGAATATGGTTCAGAACATGTGCTGAATTTCACCTTCTTTCCCATGAGTTAACACGTAGGGACTGTGATTTACTTCAGAGACATCATTAGAGACCCGGAGCTTTGTTTCCTCTGTGTGTTCACCATTAGAGAAGATAATAGAAGGGTGTATATATAATATAGATAGAGAAGAGATTGAGAATCAGAGAAAATCTCTGGTTCAGGAGGAAATCCGATTCATGCTGAAAATAAGAAAAAGTAGCCGACGTGTTCAGAAAAAGATCTTTTATTAAATATTAATAAATCTTTTTGATCTGACCTTCCTAATAACAAAATACATTTTTGTAATCTATAATGATTTTATTTTCAAAGACTCTTTTCATTAATAAATTTAGTCTTAAAGTATGACTGCATTCTTAAAAAGTTCTATTTTAAAAACTCTCATTAATTAATTTTAATATTATCATAAGATTTTATGCATTGCACAAGCCTCCTACGTGAAGTTCTGATTCTATCTTGAACAAGTTATTGTTAATTTTGAAAATTCTCATTAACCATAAACATGCTTTATTCAACCAAATCTAAAAATATCGCTACTAGTTGATGGTCATAGTAAAAGATATGTGTGTTTTTCTTACATGATATGCACTTAAAACAAAATTTATGGGTGGTTTCATTTTAGTGCAAACGATTTCATGCACGATGTTCGGTTCGGTTATAGTTTAGCCTGCCAATATGTTGCTAAATGGGTCGGGTTAGCGGCTTGACCCTTCTATTTTTCAACTTATTTAAAATACTATGTTTTATGCAAAAACTAAAAGATAAAATATAAATAAACATATTATAGTTACTATAATGCGATTGTTTACAACACAATTGTATTTTATATAGTTTTCAGTTGAAGAAAAAAATACAAAAAAACAAAAAAAAGTTTCTTTTACGGGTTGAATAGGTCGTTTTGGTGTCAAAAACACCAGTGTTACTATTAATGGAAACAAAATTGTAGTATATATAATACTCCCAACTCCCAAGAGCATATTCTATTTTATATAGAACTTACGTGTTAAATGTATATTAGATGACTAAGATCATTTAGGTAGGAGCTAGTAGAGTAAGCCTCAGTGTGAATAGTGTGAGAATTGATAGAATTTATTATATACTCTTATAAAATTAAAATATCAAACACATCCTACTTAAAAGTTAAAATATCATGATATGCTTTTAAAACTAGGCAAAATATCATGATATGCATATTTCTTCTTTTAAAATATCAGGATTAATGGGCTTTGATCCATAGTAGTACTAACTTTTAATGGGTTGGGAATTAGTCCACGGTACTACTACCTTTTAAGCCAATACAATAGACGGACTATTTGTTAGTTTAATAAAAATAGGCTTATAGTTTATGCATGATATTCACTAAAGAGCAAATAACAATTAAGACACGACCCCACACAACGAAGTAGTGAAGTAAATACTTGAGACGGTCTTGGGATTTATTTGGAAAAAATATTTTTGATATTTTTTACACCACAAGTAAAATCGGATGTAGATCACCTTTTCTCATGCTTATTCCCAAACAACCAGATCCTTAAAACCAATTGGATTTCAGACCCATCCGTTTCATCGGACTGATCTACAAAGTCATTTCAAAAAGTCAAAGGTAACAAATTAACTAAAAGAAGTTATATCTTGAGTCAAATGTATAGGCTCAATGGGGTAAAAAACAATCAACTTTCATTGTAGGTACAAATATTTAGATGGGACGTTGATCATTATAGAAACTATATATTGGGTAAAAAAATCAAAGGGTGAATATGTGGAGAAAGTATTCGATAGCCTTAATTGGGTTTTCGGCAAATGAAATTCTTGAAATATGTGGTTTCGATTCAACCCGCGCTCTTCAATGGCATCGGTTCTTGTAAATGGATTGCCAACTTGTCAATTTCAATGCTCCAAAGGGCCAAGACAACGGGACTCATTGCATGCATTCTTGTTTATAATCGTATTAGTCTTTTCATGCGAATATGAAGAGGACCTCTTATCTCAATCATCTAGTTACGGGTCAATGGTCGTCTACAAATATGCTTAACATGTTAAGGATCATGCGTAGATTTAATTTTATGTTAGGTCTCAAGATTAATCTTAACAAAACCCAACTTTTAAGAATTGAAAAGAAACCAGAATAATGGAAAATATGTCAACATCAAAAACAAAATCTTCCATTTACTTATCGTGGATTACCTATTGGTGTTAACATGAATTTAGAAAAACATTGGAGGCCTATTTTTAACACTTTTGAGGCAATATTATCACTGTCATGGGCGAGATCATTATTTATGAGAGGAAAGTTATTAAGGTTATTAAAGAACTAGAAATAAACCAAAGCAAATTATATATTAAATTACCAGCGGATATTGTAACCGTTGACAGCGTTGGATCTTGCTGAGATGAAATCTCAACCATTGAAAGTCAACAGTTACTTCTTCTAAGCAGTGGTTGTCTATGGTTATCATACCCCTTCTTTCCCGGTTCCTTCTTCCCCTTTTCACGGCCCACGTCCCACATCCCACTGCACCTTCCGCCCCACGTTCTGCTGCAACCTCCGCTGCAACCCAATCAATCATCTTTGCCACTCAATTGGCCGTCATCGCCCCCAGTCGACTATCACAACCGTCCAATCAGCCTCCCAAACGACCCAACTAGTCATTGGCGTTGTCCGATAGACCGTTTTTGGTAATGTTTTATACCGATATAGTCGAATTGGAGTTATTAATTTTGGATTGAGGCTTTGATCGTATTATTAATATTATTGGAGGATTGACCATGTTATTGCTTCGTTCATACTCAGAGTTAGTTGCAAGTTTCAACAAAAGTAAAGTTAATTGTTGGTTTATGCTTTTGTTTTTGAATACTGCTATCTTGCTACTAATCAGACCGATACACTTGCAAACTGGAGCTGTTAGTAACCCTGCTCCTAATGCACAATTCGACTTTTTATCTTGCATCTCTAATTTCTGTTGTTTTTTAAATTCAAGTAACCAATTATTCATGTTCATCATATATCTTATTGATGACCTACAAATCAATTCCCATATGCAGGTCCCCTTAACATATAGCCAGACTTGAAAATTATAGAGCTTTCTAATGGGACGCCATACGATATCAGTTTCATACAGAAATTTAAATGGACTAAATACCTTTAATAATATCAATATTGTAGACTTTAAAATTCATTAACATTGACAACAATGACTTTATAAATTTTATATAAGTATTAATTATTTAAACTGTTATTTGAATTTATGAAATTATTATTCATAATTGTATAACAATATCATGTTTTAAATAGAAAAACATTAAAAAAACATCCAGATATAAAGAAATATTCTTTTGTGACTTATACATATTAAAACATGGTTTATTGAGCAATAATCATAAAACAAAAAAAAACAAAATAGCAAAAAAAATCTCTAACTTGCATTATATAATTAAACAAAGATTTTAAAAGGAGAAACGATTTAAAAAAAAGTTTAAAAAACACACGATTTTAGATATTATAAAAATAAAAGCTTTAAAAAAGACGTGGTTATTTTTATATTTAAGGCATGCTTTATCAATTGATAATTATAAATGTAACAAAAATAAATAACAATAAAAAAGTTTCAAAGAAAAAAAAATAAAAATATTTTTTTTAAATATACAAAAACTTCATTTGATAAAGAAGAATGGGGTGTGGGTTGTTTTGTTAATTTGAGTAATTAAATAACTAGCCTCTTAATTATTAAAAGAACTTTGTAATTTACATATATAGCCCTTAAGATGTAAATGGACTAAAATACCTTTAATAATATCAATATTGTAGACTATAAAATTCATTAACATCGACAACAATGACTTTATAAATTACTATATAAGTATTAATTATTTAAACTGTTATTTGAATTTATAAAAATTATTATTTATATAATTTATAACAATATCATGTTTTAAATGGAAAAATATTAAAAAAAATCCAGATATAAAGAAATATTCTTTTTGACATATACATATTAAAAACGTGGTTTATTGAGCAATAATTATAAAACAAAAAAAAAACAAAATAGCAAAAAAAATCTCTAACTTGCATTATATAATAAAACAAAAGATTTTAAAAGGAGAAACGATTTAAAAAAAGTTTGAAAACACACGATTTTAGACATTTATAAAAATAAAAGCTTTAAAAAAGAGTGGTTATTTTTATATTTAAGCATGCTTTATCAATTAATATTAATAATTAAAAATATAACGGGAATAAATAACAATAAAAAAGTTTCAAAAAAATAAAAATAAAAACATTTTTTAAAATATACAAAAAGTTAATTTGATAAAGAAGATTGGGGTGTAGGTTGTTTTGTTAATTTGAGTAATTAAATAACTAGCCTCTTAATTATTAAAAGCACTTTGTCATTTACATATATAGCCCTTAAGATGTAAATGGACTAAAATACCTTTTAATAATATCAATATTGTAGACTTTAAAATTCATTAACATCGACAACAATGATTTTATAAATTACTATTTAAGTATTAATTATTTAAACAGTTATTTGAATTTATAAAAATTATTATTCATTTAATTTATAACAATATCATGTTTAAATGGAAAAACATTAAAAAAAACTAGATATAAAGAAATATTCTTTTGTGACATATACATAATAAAAACATGGTTTATTGAGCAATAATCATAAAACGTAAAAAACAAAATAGCAATAAAAATCTCTAACGTGCATTATATAATAAAACAAAAGATTGTAAAAGGAGAAACGATTTAAAAGAAAGTTTGAAAAACACACGATTCTAGACATTTATAAAAATAAAAGCTTTAAGAAAGACGTGGTTATTTTTATATTTAAGGCATGCTTTATCAATTAATAATTATAAATATAACGGAAATAAATATCAATAAAAAAGTTTCAAAGAAATAAAAATAAAAACATTTTTTTTAAAATATACAAAAAGTTAATTTGACAAAGAAGATTGGGGTGTAGGTTGTTTTGTTAGTTTGAGTAATTAAATAACTAGCCTCTTAATTATTAAAAGGACTTTGTCATTTACATATATAGCCCTTAAGATGTAAATGGACTAAAATACCTTTTAATAATATCAATATTGTAGACTTTAAAATTCATTAACAACGACAACAATGACTTTATAGATTACTATATAAGTATTAATTATTTAAACTGTTATTTGAATTTATAAATTTTATTATTCATATAATTTATAACAATATCATGTTTTAAATGGAAAAACATTAAAAAAACAACTAGATATAAAGAAATATTCTTTTGTGGTATATACATATTAAAAACGTGGTTTATTGAGCAATAATCATAAAACATAAAAAACAAAATAGCAATAAAAATCTCTAACTTGCATTATATAATAAAACAAAAGAATGTAAAAGGATAAACGATTTAAAAAAAAGTTTGAAAAACACACGATTTTAGACATTTATAAAAATAAAAGCTTTAAAAAAGACGTGGTTATTTTTATATTTAAGGCATTCTTTATCAATTAATAACTAGCGTTTTATCCATGACGCGCGTTGCGCGTCGAAAAACCGATTTATATTTCGGTACCAGCGACACATCAAAAGTGGCAATCGAGCCAATGCAACGGACACCGTTTATGTATATTAAAGAATACAGGTTGGCTTAGAACCGATGGTAGGTTGCGGCTGCAAACCAAAAACAGGTGCCTCGCCAGGACAAACGAAACCGAAACCAGCCTCTGTTTATCATCATAGCCACAAAGCAACCAAGACGAAGAGTCTTGGATGAATACATGACCTCATCATCGACACGGTGCCTTCTAGCAGACCCAAACCATTAAAATCAAACAACAGTCAAGTGAGCTTATAACAGAACCTAAGATCGACATTAACAATCAAGCAAACAATCATGCCAGTTATGAAAACACTAAATGGGTACCGAAGGGACAAAGAGGCATAAAAGGCACCAACAATTGTGGCACCACCACTCTAAACACCCGCGGACAACCGCAAATCCCACCTCAAACACGAAGGGGAGACAAAACGATAACATTTGTCGGTCACCGCCACTGTCAAAGTTCTCATCGGAACCAATAGATGAAAAGAGGTCTACATCAATGGCTCACCACGATGCAAACGCCTCCGAAGGCGGTCATCGGACCATCGACGACGCCATACAACGACAGATCTAAAAGATCACCGCCACCAGACGCCACCGAAGACGGTCGACGAGCTGCGACTGTCTCCAAGGCAACCGCCGCCATCACACGCGCTGACGACCATCGGCCACCGCCCTTTTCGCGTCGATCTAGCGACAAACAGAAGGGCAACCGCCCACGCCCCCACCGCCATCGTCATCGTCACAAAATCGAATCAACCGCACCAAATGCTCCTTCCGTTGCGGAGACGGTATTCGAAAGCCGTAGGCAGTGAAGGCGGTGGCGGTGGCGGTGGCGGTGAGCGGTTGTTTTCTCTCCCTACAAATGAACCAGAGAGTCCCTCTTATCTCTCTCTCCTTCCCCTTTTTCTCTGTATAAATATCTTTGAGAATGGGACAAATTGCAAAGCCAGCAAACTATGGTGGCCAAACTACAAACCAAGTTAAATACCCTGCTTCTTTCATTTGCTTTTTAAATATTTAGGGTAATTATAAATATAACGGGAATAAGTAACAATAAAAAAGTTTCAAAAAAATAAAAACAAAAACATTTTTTTAGAATATACAAAAAGTTCATTTGATAAAGAAGAATGGGTTGTGAGTTGTTTTATTAATTTGAGTAATTAAATAACTAGCCTCTTAATTATTAAAAGAACTTTGTCATTTACATATATAACCCTTAAGATGTAAATGGACTAAAATACCTTTATAATATCAATATTGTAGACTTAAAATCCATTCACATCGACAACAATGCCTTTATAAATTATTATATAAGTATTAATTATTTAAACTGTTATTTGAATTTATAAAAATTATTATTTATATAATTTATAACAATATCATGTTTTAAATGGAAAAACATTAAAAAAACATCCAGATATAAAGAAATATTCTTTTGTGACATATACATATTAAAAACATGGTTTATTCAGCAATAATCATAAAACGAAAAAAAACAAAATAGCAATAAAAATCTCTAACTTGCATTATATAATAAAACAAAAGATTGTAAAAGGAGAAACGATTTAAAAAAAAGTTTGAAAAACACACGATTTTAGACATTTATAAAAATAAAAGCTTTAAAAAAGACGTGGTTATTTTTATATTTAAGGCATGCTTTATCAATTAATAATTATAAATATAACGAAATAAATATCAATAAAAAAGTTTCATAGAAATAACAATAAAAACATTTTTTTTAAAATATACAAAAAATTCATTTGATAAAGAAGAATGGGGTGTGGGTTGTTTTGTTAATTTAAGTAATTAAATAACTATCCTCTTAATTATTAAAATAACTAAATGTGTGCACATGAGTTTTAACTACTTAAAAAATGAATATTATCCACTCAATGACGTATAATATGTGTTAGAATGATACAAATGACTAGTAAATATCTTAAAAATTATGAGATTCCTATAAACATATATATATTTTTTATTATATTTCATATGAAACAATGAACAAATTTATAATCTACTCAATTTACAAATGTGAAACTCATGTGTAGATTATTTTATCTACATATACGTAGCCAAACAAATAAAAAAATTTAAAATATAAGTAACCATTAATTTGATGGGTTTGTATGTTAGTTTTATTGTTTTTAATGTAAATAACAAGCATAATTGTGTATAAAACGTATAAAAATTAAAAATAGGACTTATTCATGTTAGTTCTCGCAATTTTTAATCTATTTACAAGTTCTCATATGATCCTAACCCAAAAATAATATATCTCCTAAATAAGAGAAAATTCAATATATCCATTGCTAGACCTACTTAATTGCGCATTTACACAACTCTGAATCAAAATTACATGCATATAAAAACCCACCATAGTTTCTCTTTTGTTTCATAAAAGTCCTCAACAATATTTGCATGATAAAAAACCAACATTCTTTCTGTTTTTTCACATAAAAAACCCTCAGCTCGTTTAAATTATGGATCTTTTAAGCTATGGAATCAATTATATTGAGGGATTTTTATGTGAAAAAACAAAAAATATGTTGGTTTTTTATGTGCAAAATTGTTTGAGTGACTTGTAAAAAAAACATAAAGTATGATGATTTTTACGTGCAAAAAATTATAACGGGGCTTTTGTAAAAAAAAAGAATATTGGTTTTTTGTAATATTTACCCTATTTTTAAATTTATAAAAAGATCTATTAATAACCAATAACCTAGTTAATAATCATAAGCTATATTTTTAAAGATGAATATATTTAATATTTTTTAAATAAACTTAGTGATTAGAAATATATTTTTAGAATAAAAAATTCTATGATTATATGTGATTTTTTGAAAGATCATAAGCATTTCTATCATGCACACGAGTTATTTTATGTCAAATTCTATAAGCATGTTAGGAACCAGCTTGAAAGGATGTTATATTCTAAACTATGTTAAGCTAGTACCTCCTTGAAAGGATAATGATGATCATTCCTAATTGATTTAGTTCAAACATAATTGAACAAACTAACCTAAACTTAAACTAACTTAATACTTAAAACTCTAAAACATCTCAAATAATCCAACATTAGTCACACTTGTTATGTCTAACATATTTAACTTGTTACAGGTTAAAATTCTAATCATATTAAATCATGAACCTAACTAAACTTAATACCTAATGTTTAAGAGTTAACCTACAACTAATGGGTCCCTAATACACCTCTAATGGTCATTAAGACCCGATTAACCTTTGGATGAAACCTACAATTCAGAAGCCACCCATCACAATACCAACACAACTACTACCTAATGCTTACTCATCAAACCTAGAACTTAGCTCCATCATAACCTACCCATACCGCCACCACCTCCTTTGCTCTCAGTCGACCGCACCAAACCACCACCCTTAAAACCACCATTCTCCCACACTAATCTCTCCATCGGCTCTTCCACTTTCTCTGACCACCACCAACATCCATCACTGTCATCACCCTAAATAACCATCAACGCTACCGTGGATCATCATCATTCACACCCTTCACCTCTAGAACTCATCGCTGGTCCCAAACAACTGGATTCCATCAACTTCTCGTTTGTTACTCACGGGCTAAAGTTGTTCCAGGATCATACTCATCACCCAAGCAACATATAGAAAAAATCAAGAAATAGGGCAGAAGTCAAGCAAATATTTAGTAAACAATAATTAGAGCACAAGTTTCAGATTAGGTCGTTTACCTTGTCTCTTCAAGGCTTCAAGAAAGAGCAATGAACACTTAGCTTCAGCACTTCACGCCTCCTACAATGATGCGAGGTTCAGCAATTCAACTCGACTTTTATTGAAACCAGATTCAAATAAGATTTAAAATGCAAGCATAAAATTCACTAATCCAAATATTCAAATCATGTGATTATTACTAAACTCCCACTGAACAATATCGTGCCACTAATCAAGTTTTAAGGAAAAATCATGGTGTTACCTGATCCACTTAGAAAAAAAGGGATACGTGAGTGCTACCACCCTCATTTGTCGGGTATGAAAAATCCCCATTTGTAAGCAAGCACCAAGCAACGAAACAAGCTTCCTCACCTACAAAAAGATTAACAAAACTACCGTAAGTCACAAGACTCAGATTTTCATCATGAAGAATATATTCTGATCTACATCTACAATGTTAGGGACAGCAATCATGGTGTAAATACGCCGACCCGTGAGCTGAATAATAGACTAGCCCCTCTCGAACCGGACCGACTATCGTTCTTGTTTTCAATGTTTTTGTCTTGTTAGGCTTCAGTTTGTTTTTGTCTTGTTATTTGAATTGTCTTGTTTGGTGTATTAAGAGAGTCCCCCTCTCGAACTGGGCTATCATAATGATAAAAAATGGTAAACTAATATAGAAGAAATGTTTATTAATATATGCTTGTATGTGTGTGTTTGGCACAAGGAACTCACCTCAACATCTCCATGTTCAACTTTTCTGGTTTACTTCATTCATCTGCTTTCTTGACAACACCGTCCTTTGTAGGTTCTACATTATTAGCAGCAGGTTTAGATAAATATGAGAAAAAACTAGTATCAAAACCAAGAGTTGGGATAAATGTACTTTAAAGATCAAAGAAAAAAAGAATGAGACAGAATATTGCTTAAACTCATAGAAGTCGGTATATGATCCTTTCCGCTAAGCATGCTTGCTGTTGTCCTTCCCACTATTGTCAACACATTAGAATAGACAAATTCAGAAGATAATTAAGTTGAGAATAATACTAAATAATTGTAGCAACACGTTTTAATTGAAGAAATGATAAAAGAAACAAACCTGGGCAGATGACGCTCACGACTGGACAAGTGCTCACAACTAGATAAGTGACACTTCAGTAAAGATCAAAAACAACTAATTCTGAAACCGGAGCCGGACACGATTAACACACCACCTCTAGAAACACCAGAGAGCATTTTTGGCCTAAAATCATCAAGTTTCTCCAATGACTTCCCCAAAGGCCTCACAATAAGTGTTGACTTTCGAGTACTACCTTAATAAAGCACACACTAATCTTATGGACCTCTCAAGCATTGAAAAGACCTCCATAAATAAAGCATACACATTTTACAAGTATATATGATGGAGAATATCTTAGTGAAACAATATATTGTTTGGACACAGGTTCTGACAAGTGCCAAGTATTTTGATAAAAAGCAACATTTTTTTACAAGGATAAAAACGCACCTTCAATTGGGCATAAGGAGAATGTGTAGAGGCATTGGGTCAACACAGGTTACATTTTTATATCAAATGAAAAAATAACTAAAAAATAACTTAAAAAGAAGACATGACAAAGTGATTAAAAGTTGCTCAATATTGTACTTTTAGAGTATAAAACCCCCCAAAATTATTTTATATGGTAAAAAGTCTATTATTATTGAAACGGTTTCAAAACAAATATTTATAAAAATTCCACACTTTCTAAGCAATAAAGTTTTTTTAGTGAAACCCAATATTTTGAACTGATCTTCACTTGGGCATGTGTAAAATGTGTAATGGGCTATACTTCGTCCAATCGCCTTAATGTATCATCTTGCAGCAGCCAATGTCAAATAAAAACAGAATAGTGACGAGAGAAAACTAATAAAGAAGAAATATTTATTTATATATGTGAGTACGTGTGTGTGATGCAAGAAACTCACCTCATGATCTTTAAGTTCAGCTCTTCCGGTTTGACTTGGTTCATCTGCTTTCTTGACAACATCCGTCTTTGCTGGACCAACCTTATTAGCAGCAGGATTAAATAGTGATAGAGAAAACTATATCAACAATTCAACACCAAGAATAGGGATTAAATATTTCAAACATAAAACAAAAAGAATGAGACAGAATATTGGTGACAATCACGGTAGCAGGATTAGGATTCTTCCCTGCTAAGCATGATTGCTGATGTCCTTCCCACTACTAGCAACACCTTGGAATAAAAACCTTCAGGAAAAAAGTTAAGTGTGTGTTTGACGCAAGGAACTCTGCTCAACATCTTCAAGTTTAACTTTGTTTGGTTTAACTGGTTCATCTGCTTTCTTAACAACAACCATCTTTGCAGGGCCTACATTATTAGTAGCAGGTTAAAATACTATGAGAGAAAACTAACATCAACACCAAGGGTTCGGGTTAATATACTTCAAGGATCAAAGGAAAAAACAAGACAGAATATTGGTGAAACTCACGTAGCCCGTATATGATCTTTCCCGCTAAGCATGCTTGTTGTCGTCCTTCCTACTACTAGCAACACATTAGAATAGATAGATTAAAAAAATTAATTTCAGAATAATACTAAATAGTTGGAGCAACACAATGTTAGTTGAAGAAATGATAAAAGAAACAAACCTGGGCAGACATGAAACAGACGATAGGGCAAGTGCTCACAACTAGATAAGTGACTCTTCAGTAAAGATCAGAAAGTAAAAATTCTGAATCCGGAGCCTGACATGTTTGGCACACCACCTCCAGAAACAACAAAGAGCTTTTCTGGCCTAACATCATCAAGTTTCTCCGGTGACTTCTCCAAAGTTCTCACAGTACCAATGCCAGGAAAAGAGTTGCAAAAACTCAACTATCAAAGTGTTATAGATAAGTTAGGTGTTTTCGGATGCATATGTTCAGTACAAAGCAGCTTTTTTCTTTCAAACAGAAAACAAAACAATTAAACTCGTAAATGCAAATTGTTACCGGTTAGTAGGATGAATGCGCTTATTAGCTTCTTCCACGATTCTATAAACTGCTTCAATAGATTTCAAAAATATCTGACCATAACAAAAAACAATGTCAAGAATAATTTCATGGTTAATTCTTTAATAAATTATTATAAAACCATGATCACCTTCTAATCTGAACTCTTCAATCCTTTCATCTTTCCATTAATATCCTCACGAGGCAAGTTATCAAGACCACCACCAGATATAAAATCTATAGCTTTAACAGTCTTCGAGTGAGAATCTTATTGCATTAACAGTCTTCTATTGTCCGGAACAACATGTGTGTATGTGTGCTTACAAGCCACCAATGAATATTATATATCACCTTAGTTTGGCAAGAATGAGTGAAGTAGAAATTGGTAATGCAACAAATCAGCAACCCTAAAAAAAGCAATTAAAATAAAACAATTAAACTAGATAACAAAAGAATAGTTACTTTAATTAATGAAAGAGAGATCACTTCATGCCTCGAGATAGAATTTCACCTGCACAAACTGGGGTATAAGTATGAGAATGATTATCACAATGACATGATTCATAATAACATGTGTTAATCAAATCAAACATTAGACATTCACACCATTTCTTTCTTGTCCAAATCAAATGCAATACTTCATGCATAACTTTTGTAGGTTCTTTCTTGTGCACATGAGCTTTAAACTACTTCCTATCCATCAATATAAATGCCTAAAACATGCATTAAATCCCACACGATCACATTCCCCAACTTAATACTTTTTCGTCCCGAAAAAGACATGTAATGGGATCATAATTAACGTGTTAACCTTTCTCACACCTCATTTCACCAAGGAAAAGTACTAATGCTCTAACCTTGATTGTTGGTATATTGTTTTTTTCAAACCCAGACCCCCTTTCCGTCCCAACTAATGCCTTGTGCTTGTGAGTTTAATTTATATTTACCATGATGGTTTTAACTGTCCCCAAACTTAACATACACAATAAAACCTACCCAACCGTAAGGTTTTCTGAGGATTCACCAAACCACAACTTGACTTGGCCATGCACCTCTAACAATGACACAGTGAGTAATTAAGGCAACTTAAGGTTATGAGGATCATATTGATGATTTTCGGGTCTTAAACGCCCTATTTTGATTTTCTGATCCTCAATAACCGCGGTGATCGTTTTCTATTTTATATACATCCATTCATGCTTAATACCAGCATACTGACACAGTGAGTAATTTAAGGCAACTTAAGGTTATGAGGATCATATTGATGATTTTCGGGTCTTAAACGCCCTATTTTTGATTTTCTGATCCTCAATAACCGCGGTGATCTTTTTCTATTTTATATACATCCATTCATGCTTAATACCAGCATACTGACACAGTGAGTAATTTAAGGCAACTTAAGGTTATGAGGATCATATTGATGATTTTCGGGTCTTAAACGCCCTATTTTGATTTTCTGATCCTCAATAACCGCGGTGATTTTTTTTCTTTTTTATATACATCCATTCATGCTAAATACCAGCATACTAACACGGTGAGTATTTAAGGTACCTTAAGGTTATGAGGATCATATTGATGATTTTCGGGTCTTAAACGCCCTATTTCGATTTTCTGATCCTCAATAACCACGGTGATTTTATTTTCTTTTTTATATATATCCATTCATGCTTAATACGAGCATAAGGATAATATTTTCACTGCTACTATTTTTAATTTGAGTGCAAAACAATAAAAAGCATGGCGTGTGTGAAAGTGAATGCCGACTCGGCGACTCGGAACCTATTTTGGTCGGGACTCGGTTTCTCAACCATGTATATTAAGATGGGAAGCTAAACACATCCATATATTAGTTAATTTACACGAAAGACATTAGGGTTCTTTCTTTGGGTTGAGCCTACCAACACATCAAGAATATTTTGCATTTTCCTCCCCAAAGATCCAATCCATGTATAAGTATTAACATGTCAACTTCCTATCATTTCCCATATAGTTTCAACTCTAATTCAAGAGACATCATTACAACTAACATCAATCATGCATAACCATCAAAATCATTACCAACAAAAAACATAGATCAAGAAACAGAAGTCTAATATGTATGCATTTAACCTAAGTTGATCCAACATAACAACAAAAACATAAAACACACCAAATGAAAAACACATATCATTAATACTAATGAAATAGATAGAAGAGAAAGACTACATAACCTGATAAGAATGATCACCAATGCTTTGCTCAATGGGAACCACCTCCAGAAACATAAATTGTTGAGAGCTCTTTAAGAATGACAACATCAAGTTTCTCCAATGGCTTCTCTAAAGGCCTCATACCAACCGACTATAAAGAGAAACAGAAAAGTGATATTCAATGCAAGAAATATAGAACTTTAGACTAATTTGCAACATTAGATATTCTACTCAAACTACCATAAAAGTATGTAACACAAATTACAGAAATACCAGCATGAGTGTATTGAAAACAAATTTACAACACCTTGAAAATGCACCAACCAGGCAAAAGTCGAAATTCTTCATAAAAGCCAAAGTAAAAGCAACTAGCTAGTAAATCTCACTAGAAACACAAACTACGTAGCTCCTGATGTAATATCGCCAAGTAAAAACTAAATAATGTGCTTTTTTTCATATCAACGTGCCATAAGGGGAAAATAAATGACAAAGAGAACAGAACATGTAAAGAAAAAACCACAAAAATTTAACTACCTGGTGCAGATAAGAGCGTGAAACAATAATTAGCAGCTCATTCAAAAACTTCTCCTCTTCTTGTGTGTGTGTGTGAGTGTAAAAAAGAACCCGAGGAACGTTGACTGAGAGCAAGTGTCCCTGTCATTGTTTCTTTGTCCCTGGACAAGATTAAAGAGGAAAAAAATGCATTAAAAAACAGTACACACACATGGATTGAACGCAAGCACCTGCATGAGCAGAAGAAAGGTGATCTGAAGAAACCACAATCATGATTGGTTCATAATAACGGAATCTTGGTTATATCCAGAAAATCATAATGTGAAAAAATGGTAAATATTCTACTCCCCATCATCCACCCATGGAAACCTTTTAGTCAAAACACCAAAGTAAAATCTCTATAATAAGACGGTTAATTTTGCAGCATATGCAAGCATTTATTTTGAAATGTCTGCACATTCGTTTGACCATATAGCTTACCCGGTTGACCTATTAGATACTATAGATAAGCTATCTTTTAAGCTATTTGTTTAACTTACCCCGGATGGTCCTTTTAGATCATAAAACCTGCAAAATCATTTTATATGCAAAAAAACTCGTATAATAGTAAAACAACATATAAGTTCTTAAAAAGTGCAGCTTCTGGACAACAAAAGTTTTGATGAAACCAACCCCGGATGGTCCTTTTAGATCGTAAAACCTGCAAAATCATTTTATATGCAAAAAAACTCGTCAATAGTAAAACAATATATTCTTTGGACACAAAAGTTCTTAAAAAAGTTCAGCTTCTAGACAACAAAAGTTTTGATGAAACCAACATTTTTTTTGACAAGGATAAAAACTCGCCTTCAATTGGGCATAAGGATAAAAACTCGCCTTCATTGGGTCAACTCACATTACCTTTTTATATCAAATGAAAAAAAAATTCTTTAAAAGAAAGACATGACAAAGTGAATAAAAGTTACTCAAAATTGTAAGTTTAGAGCATACCCAAAAAAAAATTTTAATAAAAAAACATTTTTTATGATAAAAAGGAAGATTATTATTGAAATGATATAATCTCTCAAAACAAAAGTTTATAAAAAAATTCTCATTTTCTAGACAATAATTATTTTAGTGAACCCAATGTTTTTTGACATATAATAAACTCACCATCAATTGGGCATCTGAGAATGTGTATTGGGTTATTCGCCGTCGAATCTCCCTAATGTGTTTGGCCACGCGATAAGTTGGTGTCAACATTCTTGCAGCAGCCAACTGACAAATTTTTAAACAAAAACAGGTTAGTGATGAAAGAAAAGTAACGTAGAAGGGGTGTTTATTTATATATGTGTGTACGTGTGTGTGTGTGATGAATAGAACTCACCTCGACATCTTCAGGTTCAGCTTTTCTGGTTTGACTTGGTTAATCTGCTTATACCGTCTTTGCAGGTCCTACCTTATAGTGATTAGAAAAAACTAATATCAATACCAAGAATATGGATTAATATATTTCAAACATAAATAAAAAAAGAATGAGACAGAATATTGGTGAAAGTTGAAACTCACACCCGCTAAGCATGATTAATGTCCTTCCCACTACTATCAACACACTAGAAAAAAAAGTAACATATAAGAGTTGGGTCAAGATGTTCGGCTCGTGACTAATATTTCAAACTTGGGCTTGACTTGTGAATGATTTTTTAACTTGAGCTCAGCTCAAACTCAACTTGTTTTTTATTTATTAATTAAAAGCATGATGCTTGCCACTATAAGAACTAATATAACGTTAAGAATAATACTAAATAGTTTTATAAACACATGTTAATTGAAAAGATGATTAAAAAAATACCTGAGCAGATGTACTTATAGGAATCTGCATCAAAAATCAACTTACAGAAGGTAATTTGTGATATTATTGATTGAATAAATGAATGATACAAGGCTGAATATACATAGACTAGGGAATATAAACAAACCTAGATAAAATAGGAAAAGATAACTATGGTAACAATAACAGCCCACTAATGAAAGATACGGCCTAATAGTCTAATACTCCCCCGCAAGTTCAGGGCGGTCAACAACCTGTAACTTGGATCGTAGAAGGACAAACTTCTGTGAGGGAAGTGGCTTTGTGAAAATATCAGCAATTTGATCTTCTGTCGAAATGAACTTGACATTTAGTTTGCCCTGTGAGACCTGTTAGCGAACAAAATGGTAATCAACTTCAACATGTTTGGTGCGGTCATGAAAAACTGGATTGGCAGTGAGATAGGTAGCACCAAGATTGTCACACCAAAGAGTGGGAGCTCCACTGTCCAAACCAAGTTCGCGAAGAAGTGACTTCAGCCAAATCAATTCTGCGACGTTACACAAAACCGTTTTGCTCGCTTGTGTGAGGGCAAGAAAGGCGATGAATTATGCCAAGGTTGCGACAAAGAGTAGCTAATGGACGAAATTCGCCACCCCAATCTGATTGGATACATTTGAGTTTGGTGTTGAACTGGCGTTCAACCATGCTGTTGAAATTGGTTAAAATGGCATAAACATCAGATTTTTGAGATAACGGGTAAAACCACATATAACGGGTGTAATGGTCAACACATAACAAAAAATAACGATGACCATCAAAAGATGGTGACGGGGTAGGGCCCCAAACATCACAATAAATAAGATCCAAAATATGATGACTACGAAAAGTAGAATCAGGTATATGTAATTTAGATGATTTTCCCATTTGACAAGAAGAACATAAATGTTTTGACAATTTATTCGAAACTGGTAAAGAACAATAAGAAACAATAGAATTAAAAACTTGAGGGTAGTGCGTGTAGACTCGTCCTTCACAAGAAAATAGGAAGAATGAAATTCAAAAAAGACATTATTGTCAAGACAAAACTTTTGAACTGATAAAAGGTTTTGTTTAAGTTTAGGGACATGAAGAATATCAGAAAGATTAAAGGTTTTATTGGAAGAGTATATTATGGAAAAACCAATATGAAAAATAGGTATCGAAGAACCATTGCCAACAAGTAAGGAATCGTTACCATAATATGCCTCAGAATTGTCCAAGCTAGACAAGTCTGGGGTGGCATGATGTGTAGCACCAGTGTCGGGCTTCCAAGCAGTTCCAGAGGATGAAGCAGCATCCGAAGAGACCGTAAAATTGGCATGGGGAGAAGGCCGTTGCTGCTGATTTGGACACTGAGAAGGTAAGTGACCTATTCCACACCGATTACAGTGGCCAAAGACGGTGTTTTGAATTGAAGCCCAGGAGAATTGCCTTGGACCACCATTGTCTCTAGAACGTGGGGTAAGAGATCCACGCGAATTTCCACGACCACGATTGTTTCTACCACCTCGATTGTTGTTAAAGTTTCTGGACACAAAATTGGCTTGAGGTTGTTGCGGGTTGGGAAGCAGTTGGTAGCCCAGTTGAGAGGCAACGAGTTGAATATTTTGAAGCTGTTGTTGAAGCTGGTCAAGGTTGGGTGGTGTTGGAGTAGTCAAAGATTGTTGATTGGGTGGTTGAGCCGTGGCAAGAAGAGCCTGTGGGTTAGGACTGAATGTTTTGTTAACTGCATAATCATGATCGGACAGCAGAGAATGGAGTTCATTGAACGAAATAGGAGGTTTTCTTGCGAGCAAGCTGCCTTTTAAACTGTTGTATTCTTCTCGAAGTCCTGCAAGAGTGTGCATAACAAGATCACTATCTTTTACCGGTTCTCCGATATTGGCAAGGGCGGTGGCATAATCTTGGGCTCTGCAGAGGTAGGCACTTGGTTTTTCATCACCCTTCATGGTGATACGCATGAGTTGGCTTTTGAGAAAGAATTCATGTGAGGTAGTGTTGGGCGCGTAAGCCCGTTCTAGGGACAACCAAACATCACGGGAGGTTTTCCTTGAACGTTTTGGTAAGATTCTTCAGAAACTGTTGAAATAAGTAATGTTCGAATGTGAGCATCGTTAGAGATCCAAGAAACATAGCTGGGATTGTCTGTTGTAGCATCACCACTTTGTACCTTCTGTTCTGGACAGGGGATCATACCATCAACATAACCAAAGAGGTTATGTGATGTTAAATACGATTCAAGCAAGGAACGCCAATGACCATAATTAGTGGGTTTGAGGGTGAAGGGAAATTTGTGAGAATTGTGAGTTGTAATTTGCTGGTGTGAGAAATGTATAATAGCCGCCATTGAAGCAGGAGGTTTGGCCGGAAGTTGCGTCGGCTTTGAGGCTGGGGATCGATAGAAGAATGTTGATTAGGGTTAGGAGTTGATTTTGGCTCTGATACCAAATCAACTTACAGAAGATAATTTGTGATATTATTGATTGAATAAATGAATGATACAAGGCTGAATATATATAGATTAGGGAATATAAAGAAACCTAGATAAAATAGGAAAAGATAACTATGGTAACAATAACAGGCCACTAATGAAAGATACGACCTAATAGTCTAATATCAAACTAAGCAAAAACGGTAAATAGAAAAGACCACCGAGTGGAAGTTAATTTATAACTAAATAAATAATAAAAAGAAATTTGATCAAAGGTGTGAACGTAAAAGTTCAGCTTGGCGGCATGAACAATCAGTTTATTTGAAATGTCGCGTAAAAAACAAGATAACTTCCGGCAGTCACGAGTCATGTGCATGGGAATAGGTTTTATTTCTATTTTGATGATTCCCACAAGAAGAAAAGGTAAACTGTAGATTTCGATTGTTCTGACTTCTTTGTTGATTGGGGTTAGAGAATCGGTTTGGCTTGGGGGATGAACCATCATATCGGCCTTGTTGGCGAGTGGTATAGTTGACCATGGTAATAAAAGGTTTAGAGCAGGGGTGGCCCTGAGGGGGGCGGGGTGGGCAACCGGCCAGAGCCGGATCTTCTTAGGGGCCCGAAATTCTTAAAATTTTTATATATATTATATATAGTATGAATTTTTTTTATTTATAAACTATTGATAAACTCATTAACAAACCCAATAACATTTTAACTAGTTTAGCTTATTAAACATTACCAAAGCTACGCTCCTAGGCACTCAAGTGAGGCGAGGCACATCGGAAACGCTTTGCTTCCTCCGGCGAGATTCCGGCAAAAACAACTTTCCGGTCGCGTAGGGTCTGACGAGTTCCCGCAGATTCCGTTCGGACGGATCTAATAATAACATGATATAAGAAAACACGCATCAATTTCAGCCGAGAATTGATTACCTTTGATAAACTTTGATTACCTCATAGCTCACATTATGCACTTAAAGAAACTTTAATGTCTTTTGTGACTAGAAAAAATCGAAAGTTTATCAAACTAAAGCAAGTATCAAGAAAATAATGTCGAGTCGGTGACATTTAATGTCAACACAGATGCCATGTAACACATACTTATACAGTAAATTTATACAGAATATACGTTAGCCGTTTTTCAAGAATTATTAAAAAAAATTTACTTGTTATCGGTTGAATAGGTCATATGTCGCTAAAATCAAGCAACATAAAGTAACTTCATTGCTAAAACTGGTAACTAAATGCAAGTTGGTTTCATTATGTGACTAACTTAAAGTTACTTGTTAAAATAAGGAAAAATTAAAGTTCGATTTAATTTCCTGCAGATTCCTCATCTAATATATAGGGATGTAATCAAAATATGAAATCAGCACTGTACCTTTAACATATTAAGGTCTTCTTCCATCATTGTAATATATGAATCAGAAATTGCACACGACGGACCACCGTCGAGTAGTACCCACACATAGCCTTCCTATAAAATGGATATTATTATATCAGAGTTTGAATAAAGGCCTTGCATAACAGCTCATGAATAAAAGGAAAAAAAATTATCTTACCAGTGCAACCCTACAGATACCAGCCACCACCATGTCTCTAAGTGTATACTAACCTGGTAGGGTTCAATTTCATTAATGAAAAGCAACCCAACATCATTTACTCCATCTTTCGAGTTAAATGCTTGAATCAAGCGATGCTCCAAATGATGAGCTGCAGGGAGCACTGATATAACATCTTTTGAATAGGATACATTGTCGAGAAATGGTTTCTACAAAAAATAATTATAACTAGATTAAAAAGACCGTGGGAGATTGCCATGCAGATATACTGAAAAATATTCAACTTAATCAGAAAAGGACAAACCAGTCTTTTCCCATGATATTGATGCAAATGTTGAGAGGCTAGAATCCCTGCATCTGAACACCATTGAAACAAAACAGGTGAAAACACAGACAGTTCTCTTTCAGCAACTACTCTTACTTCACTTGCAAGCAAAACCAATGGATGCTTGCTCCCCATTTAGATATGAGATTTATGGTATCTTCTATCTGGCACTCATCAATATTTAAAAATCATTAAAACAACACCAGTGAAAATAAATTGACATAGTTGTATAAGGCTGGTTTATCAAGAAACTAACTCGACTGCAGGCGGCTTCAAGAGATCTCTCAACATAAAACCTAACCCTAGCTGCAGCAGCCTTCCCCGTAGCATTAAAGTTTGCAATGTTGTAAAAATCGGCCCTGGTCGGCGATTGATCGGGGATTAATCGGAAATCGGCCACCAACCTTGGCGATTTCACATAATCGGAGGGTTAGTCGGTAATTGGTCCTAGTCGGAAAAAATCGGACCTAATCGGTCAAAATTGGTCAAAAATCGGTCAAATTTCTTTCAAATCAATCAAAATTGCCCAGATTTTGTCAAAATCAGTCAAACTTTCGTTAAGATTGGTCAAAATGTGTTAACGTAGTGTGAAAACTAGCATACATTTCTAATTACAAAGTAGTGGTTGCCTATCAACTTCCGAGTGTGAAAACTACCACAGTATGAATGTGACTCTTCTTTAATATTTACCACACTTGCCTCTTCAAAAGTAGAGCATGTTTTAGCTTTAGAAAAGAAAAACAAACTCCATAACTAGAGTAAAATACATAATAAAAACGACATCAGACGGTATAAAGTGTTAATAAACAGAAATTGTGTCTTAAAGGCTTAAACTAATTATTGTCATATAAAATTTATTTTACCACTATCATGCTTAATGAATTAATGTTGTGTAGAGCAAGGAACTACTCTAAAGACATTAACAGTCCACCTTTACAGACTTAACTAAACCTAGGCAGATAGAATACTCCCAAAAAGTTGTACCTCATGCTCAACAACCCCCACCCCCTTTCAGTAGCCAATGACTGGTTGACTTCTACCCATTGCAAAACCATTCCCCTTTAGGCCTTTATGTATTTGAACTTCCAATCATCCACCATGTTTACTTTGAGTTTCAGAATCGACATAAATTAAACTTTCCATGACGAAGCGGAAAAACCCTAGTAATGTCGCACCAAAAACGAACATCAAACTGTACAAAACAGTCCACTATGTCAAAACTCATAACCATCGACTCATACGCAACTAACATACCTTCCGTTCGACTCACAAAATCAACCTCAACATCGTCTCAAACAAATGAAAGCATTAAATGGAAGAGGAAACTACAGGGGAGCGGGAGCGAACACAGACCTGTTGGATGCCACCGTAGCGTGACAACGATGGACAGGTGCGATGTCTCCGATTGTCCAGCTCTTCCGCGTTCGGTGTTCTTCTCCGTTAGGGTTTTAAGTTTGAAAGTCAAACTTTCAAGTGCTGCTGACGCTGACGGGTCCATCATATAAAAAGGGCGCCCCTTAAAAAAATTTTGTTGGGCCTGCCACATAACTTTTTTTAAAAGTGTACGTATGGATTTGGGCCTCTAATTAGGGGTGCCTTTCCTGACTCTTGATTGCATAGTGATGATGTTCTTCCGTCTCTTCGATTGTCCCGCTCTTCCTCGTTCGGTGTTCTTCTCCGTTAGGGTTTTTAGTTTGAAAGTCCAACTTTCTGCTTCTTCTAATTCTAATTTTGTTTCTTTCCTGATGGGCCCCAAAGTGTACCCTTTAAAATATTTTTGTTGGGCCTACCACATAACTTTTTTTAAAAACTTACATATGGATTTGGGCATTTCTTGACTCTTAAATTTACAAAACAAACACAAATTCTTAAATTTACAAAAACAATAATGCAAAAGATACCAAAAGTCCTTTAACAAGACGGGGATTAAGAGCAATATTTGAAGCAAAGTCTAATGTACAAGGACTTAACAAACATTGGGCAGGGTTTGGCCTCATTTTAGAAAATATTCTTTTGGTTCAGCATATAATTCACCTTATTAAGTGCAATTACTCAACTGATGTATAGCTAAAATAAGATATAAGATAAAAATTAAGCAAATATTTATGAAATCACAATTAAGGAAGAGGTTTCGAATTAGGATGGGTTACCTTCACCTCTTCAAGGCTTCAAGAAATAAAGAAGAACCAACTTGTGTCTGAAACCAAAATCAAATAAGATGTTAGAATACAAAAACAAATTTGATTAAACAAATCATGTGATTTAGTATAGCACTTGATAAACGGAGTGGGAAGACCAAACTCCCATTTGTTCGTGTCTTTCATTTGCTAAGGTGTAAATATGTGAAATAAGATATTTGTTTCTACCTTCCAGGGAGAAATCAAGCAATTTCTTCCCATCGGTTTCCATACAACTGGTGGTAATATGCTAGTATTGATTCCTCCTCATCTGTCCGTGCATCTTTCTCTATTGCTGGATCTAGATGGTTCTGCCACCTGAAAAAACATACAATATATTTGATGGCTAATAAGCAATAAATAACTCGAGATACGATTAAAATCAAATGCATTATGGTTGAAAATGTAAAGGAAATAAGTGGTTTAAAAAAGACAAGGGAATAAGAGTAAACTAAACTATATCAGTGGTTTAAAAAACATAGCTTTCTTACAGGTAAAAAAAAAAAATGTATGTGCCATTACTAAGTATCAAGTTCTACTAGTAGCCTGTTTGGACCCGGTATTTTTTGACTTGTTACCAAAACCATCTTAATTAGAGAGGGGCTTAGTTACTTGTCAATGTATATCAAGGACTCAGAATCACGTTTGCTTAATTAGAGAGGGACTCAGTTCCTCAAAACAGATTCTAGACCACTGCAATTAATAGAGATGCTCAGTGTAAGACCAGGGGGTTAGAACAAGAAATCTGACCATTTGACTGCTTACAAGTTGGTATTATGGAAACCAACTCCATGATACAACTAACGGATGTACTTGGAGAATCAGATCCAACATTTTCTAAGGAACTGGTCAAATTCTTGAGTTTTGGTGGTTGGTAACACACAGAGCCATAAATTGGTATTATGGAAACCAACTCCATGATACAATCATCCTCCTGAATTTGACCAACCAAAGGTCTTGCAATTAGTGACCAGTTCTTACAGCATGCTTTTCAACCAACTCCCTGATACAACCATCCTCCTGAATACAAATTTAAAGATAAAATTATCAACCAATTCTCACAAATAAAACAAACACACCAAACAAAACACAACTTCTTAAATTTACAAAAAAAAAGATAGTGCAAAAGATACCACTTTGGTCCAAGGTCTTTAAACAAGATCTGGATCAAGTACTTTTTGCCAACGATGCAGGCACTGAACATCTGCTCTTCCTGGAATAGTTGCAGTTTCACAAGACAAGGAAAATAAACAGAAAATCAGATCAAATATGAAAATAACTGGTATCGATTTGGTTACATGTTATATATTAAATGAAGCATGTAAAATTTGAAGCAAAGATACAGCTTGACTGCAAACTCACCTATTTTCTTCCAATTTCTCCCATATATTGTATTTCTTCACTAGTGCAGTTAACATAGAGTCCTATAATGCAAAATATAAGAATTATTAGTATCCTGCATCTAAGTTTAAAGTGCGAAAAGGTATAACACATAATAGATGTTGAATTTACAAACCTCAATGAGCATTATTCAAAACTAAATATACTACTAGTGTAAGCAATTTGCAACAATGTTCTAAACTATTATATGGCATGAGAACATATAAGAAATTGTCTTACATTTGGAAGCCAAAAGATTATACCAACTCACCTCTTCATCTGTCTAGCCTGCTTGTGATGAACGTTTAGTTTGACCAACGCTTCTGCAAGGACAAATTAAAATAATGTTCTTCCATTAATGATGTTCCCAAGGGTCAGATCTGTAGAACAAGTGTTCAGTTCCAGTAATGATGTTCTTCCATCTCTCTTTTCTGTTATACTAAGCTCAGTGGATGTAGTTCTGGTAGGAAAAGCATGTGGCATGTTTAGATCTAAACACCTGTTCATGCCATTCCAGTGATTCTTGTCGGCATTGTCAGTTCTATCACCAAAATAAAGAAAAAACAGGTAATGATCAAGAATATAAGTGTTCTAAATATCTTCATGAACATTACATCTTGATTATCAACTTAAGAAGCATACCTGAAACTGCTATCAGAAATCGATGAACACGAGGTGAAGCCAACCTCTTTAGTCAAATCAAAGGTGTGTTGCCTCACCTTTCTGCCAGCCATCACGTCTGTATATCCTGGTTAATATACTTGAGGAAGTCAAGAAGGGCGGAGAAATCTTTGTGGCTATGCTGCTAGGACCTACATATTGACAATCAATAGAAAAATCAAAAGAAACAAACACATGCATATTTATGACAAGAGAGAAAGGAGGAGATAGTGACCCGGTCATCGGCAGATCTTGGTTGATAAGCAATAAAAAACTCAAAGAATGTATAAATTAAGGATGAAAATGTACAAGAAAGATGCATAAAGATATTGAGGAAAACAGAGTATGTACTCGTGTGTTTAAAATATTTGACAGTAAAAAGAACTGATGCATATAAATTGTGTGAAAAAACTAAAAAAATAACAGTGATTACCTCTCCCAGCACCGCTTGCCAATTCGACAAACCAAATGTCTTGCAATTAGTGACAATTCTTACGGCCATGCTTTTCAACCAACTCCTAATACAATCATCCTCCTGAATAGAAATTTTAAAGATAAAATTACCAACCAATTCATACTATATAAAACAAACACACCAAATAAAAAACTTGTTAAATTTACAAAAAAGATAGTGCAAAAGATACCTCTTTGGTCCAAGGTTCTTTAAAAAGAAGTGGAGTAAAACTTTTCGCCAACAATGCAGGCACTGAACATCTGTGCTTCTTGGAATAGTGCAGCTTCAAAAGACAAGGAAAACAAACAGAAAATAAGATCAAATATTAGAATAACTGGTATCGAGTTGGTTACATGTTAAACAAACAGAAAATAAGATCAAATATTAGAATCACCGTAAACACATTCGTCTTACAATCCCATCCATCTAAGAAGAGAACCCTGAGAAATTGACGAAAATTAACATAACCTTTGCCTTTCTACAACATTGAGATGCTTGTTCACGTGTACTCCACAGATAGATCGATCATCATCGATGCCCCGAGAAAACATAATGCCACCATCAGTGCAGCCACTGGGAGAAAAAAAAAACTAAAAGTAAATAAACGAAACAAACAACAAAATCAAATCAAGGGAGAAAAGCGATCACAGAGAAGTGGAACTCTGTTTGCTCTCTATTCCACCATGAAAGAAAGTGGACACAAGAAGTATATCCTAAAACCAGTATTACTATAGGTGATTATGCAACATTTGTTACTAAATATCCGTAATCATATTCCAAACACAGTTCAATAAAATCATGAAAAATAAAGCACGTATACATACAGTGCCATAACTTGCCCAATCCCTTGCATACATTCGGCTTACAATCTCATCATATCCATCGGTAAATGTGTGTGTCTGAAATTGAGGATAAAATAACGAAACCTTTGGCTTTATGCAACATTGAAATGCTTCTTCTTCACGTCTACTCCTCGAATCGATCCACATCGACGCCGAGAAAACCTAGGTCACAGGAAGAAAATAGAATTAATTAATAATAAACAAATCAAAAAATGAAATCAAATCAAAAGGAAGAGAGAAACACGACGACGTAAACACGTTCGTTAAGTTGTATAGTGTCATCCATCGCCCATCGGAGAAGAGAAGAGAGCTCGGTGTATGAGTGTGTTTGTTTGTTTGTGTGAAATTGACGAAAAAGGAACAGAACCTTCTTCAACACTAAAATGCTTATTCACGTATACCCCTCAAATAGATCAACATCGATGCGGAGAAAACCTAATGCCACCATCACCCTGCCACAGGATGAAAATAAAGTAAAACTAAAGCAATGAAACTAATATCAAATCAAATCGAAAGGAAGGAAGGAAGAGAGAAACGCGATCGATCACCGTAAACACATTCGTCTTAATTAAATCTCATCCATCCATCGAAGAAGAGAAGAGAGGTCGATGTGTGTGTGTGTGAGAGATTGAGATTGAGATTGAGGAATATGGTTCAGAACATGTGCTGAATTTCACCTTCTTTCCCATGAGTTAACACGTAGGGACTGTGATTTACTTCAGAGACATCATTAGAGACCCGGAGCTTTGTTTCCTCTGTGTGTTCACCATTAGAGAAGATAATAGAAGGGTGTATATATAATATAGATAGAGAAGAGATTGAGAATCAGAGAAAATCTCTGGTTCAGGAGGAAATCCGATTCATGCTGAAAATAAGAAAAAGTAGCCGACGTGTTCAGAAAAAGATCTTTTATTAAATATTAATAAATCTTTTTGATCTGACCTTCCTAATAACAAAATACATTTTTGTAATCTATAATGATTTTATTTTCAAAGACTGTTTTCATTAATAAATTTAGTAAAGTATGACTACATTCTTAAAAAGTTCTATTTTGAAAACTCTCATTAATTAATTTTAATATTATCATAAGATTTTATGCATTGCACAAGCCTCCTACGTGAAGTTTCTGATTCTATCTTGAACAAGTTATTGTTAATTTTGAAAATTCTCATTAACCATAAACATGCTTTATTCAACCAAATCTAAAAATATCGCTACTAGTTGATGGTCATAGTAAAAGATATGTGTGTTTTTCTTACATGATATGCACTTAAAACAAAATTTATGGGTGGTTTCATTTTAGTGCAAACGATTTCATGCACGATGTTCGGTTCGGTTATAGTTTAGCCTGCCAATATGTTGCTAAATGGGTCGGGTTAGCGGCTTGACCCTTCTATTTTTCAACTTATTTAAAATACTATGTTTTATGCAAAAACTAAAAGATAAAATATAAATAAACATATTATAGTTACTATAATGCGATTGTTTACAACACAATTGTATTTTATATAGTTTTTAGTTGAAGAAAAAATACAAAAAAACAAAAAAAAGTTTCTTTTACGGGTTGAATAGGTCATTTTGGTGTCAAAAACACTAGTGTTACTATTAATGGAAACAAAATTGTAGTATATATAATACTCCCAACTCCCAAGAGCATATTCTATTTTATATAGAACTTACGTGTTAAATGTATATTAGGTGACTAAGATCATTTAGGTAGGTGCAAGTAGAGTAAGCCTCAATGTGAATAGTATGAGAATTGATAAAATTTATTATATACTCTTATAAAATTAAAATATCATACACATCCTACTTAAAAGTTAAAATATCATGATATGCTTTTAAAACTAGGCAACATGCATATTTCTTTATTTGGTTCTTCTTTGAACTCTAGCCCGAATTAAAGAGAGTCAGCGAGACAGTATCAAATAGATTTGATAAAAGAGATATGACAACAAAAGATTTGAACGAAATGTCGAAGAGATACACGACATGTATACGTAACACATATATTTAAGAAATTAAAGGGTAAATACCTGATATATACCCGAAGGATTTTGCGTGTATGAGATACTTTATTAATAAGGTATGGGGTTAAGAGTACCTAAACCTGTCACAAACCCACCCCATTATTATTCCTAACACTCAAGTTTTATATTTGATTACAAGCTAAAACATATCAATGAGTTTAGAGTGAATTACAGATTTTATCCTTTATGTATATATGTAATTATGGATTTGATCCTTTATGTTACTAATTACACATATATCTTTTGGTTTGATTGTTTGTAACGATTTCATTCTTTTAACTCAGACATATGTGCAAATTACATGAAGGTAAAACATATATTTTAATCCCTCTTGCTAAGTTTAATCTATTTTGGGAGAGAGAATAAAATGACTCCATCAATATTAATATATATATATATATATATATATATATATATATTGACCTATTGTTTTTTTTATACTTCAAATTAAAATTGCTTCAATTTTAATTCTGAAAAATGAAAACCTAAGAGTAAGAACACAAAAGGGCTGATTATCCTACCATCGTAAGTCGTAACATCGTTCTCAATAATGCATCGGATTAATGGGCTTTGATCCATAGTAGTACTAACTTTTAATGGGTTGGGAATTGATCCATGGTACTACTACCTTTTAAGCCAATACAATAGACAACAATGACTTTAAAATTCATTAACAGACAACAATGACTTTATAAATTACTATATAAGTATTAATTATTTAAAATGTTATTTGAATTTATAAAAATTATTATTCATATAATTTATAGCAATATCATGTTTTAAATGGAAAAACATTAAAAAACATCCAGATATAAAGAAATATTCTTTTGTGACATATACATATTAAAAACGTGGTTTATTGAGCAATAATCATAAACAAAAAAAACAAAATAGCAAAAAAAATCTCTAACTTGCATTATATAATAAAACAAAAGATTATAATAGGAGAAACGATTTAAAAAAAGTTTGAAAAACACACGATTTTTGACATTTATAAAAAAAGCTTAAAAAGAGGTGGTTATTTTTATATTTATGGCATGCTTTATCAATTAATATTAATAATTATAAATATAACGGAAATAAATAACAATAAAAAAGTTTCAAAAAATAAAAATAAAAACATTTTTTAAATATAAAAAAGTTCATTTGATAAAGAAGAATGGGTGTGAGTTGTTTTGTTAAATTAATTAAATAACTAGCCTCTTAATTATTAAAAGAACTTTGTCATTTACATATATAACCCTTAAGATGTAAATGGACTAAAATACCTTTAATAATATCAGTATTGTAGACTTTAAAATTCATTAAGATCGACAACAATGACTTTATAAATTATTATATAAGTATTAACTATTTAAACTGTTATTTGAATTTATAAAAATTATTTTTCATATACATATTAAAAACGTGGTTTATTGAGCAATAATCATAAAACGTAAAAAACAAAATAGCAATAAAAATCTTTAACTTGCATTATATAAAATAACAAAAGATTGTAAAAAGAAACGATTTAAAAAAAGTTCGAAAAACACACGATTTTAGACATTTATAAATATATAAAGCTTTAAAAAAGACGTGGTTATTTTTATATTTAAGGCATTCTTTATCAATTAATAATTATAAATATAACGGAAGTAAATATCAATAAAAAGTTTCAAAGAAATAAAAATAAAAACATTTTTTAAAATATACAAAAGTTCATTTGATAAAAAAGAATGGGGTGTGGGTAGCTTTGTTAATTTGAGTAATTAAATAACTAGCCTCTTAATTATTAAAAGAATTTTGTCATTTGCATATATAGCCCTTAAGATTTAAATGGACTAAAATACCTTTAATAATATCAATATTGTAGACTTTAAAATTCATTAACATTGACAACAATGACTTTATAAATTATTATATAAGTATTAATTATTTAAATTGTTATTTGAATTTATGAAATATATTATTCATAATATGTATAACAATATCATGTTTTAAATAGAAAAACATTAAAAAAACATCCAGATATAAAGAAATATTCTTTTGTGACTTATACATATTAAAAACATGGTTTATTGAGCAATAATCATAAAACAAATAAAAAACAAAATAGCAAAAAAATCTCTAACTTGTATTATATAATTAAACAAAGATTTTAAAAGGAGAAACGATTTAAAAAAAAGTTTAAAAAACACACGATTTTAGACATTTATAAAATAAAAGCTTTAAAAAAGACGTGGTCATTTTTATAATTAAGGCATGCTTTATCAATTGATAATTATAAATGTAACAAAATAAATAACAATAAAAAGTTTCAAAGAAAAAAAAATAAAAATATTTTTTTTAAATATACAAAAACTTCATTTGATAAAGAAGAATGGGTGTGGTTATTTTGTTAATTTGAGTAATTAAATAACTAGCCTGTTAATTATTAAAGAACTTTGTATTTACATATATAGCCCTTAAGATGTAAATGGACTAAAATACCTTTAATAATATCAATATTGTAGACTATAAAATTCATTAACATCGACAAGAATGACTTTATAATTACTATATAAGTATTAATTATTTAAACTGTTATTTGAATTTATAAAATTATTATTTATATAATTTATAACAATATCATGTTTTAAATGGAAAAATATTAAAAAAACATCCAGATATAAAGAAATATTCTTTTTGACATATACATATTAAAAACGTGGTTTATTGAGCAATAATTATAAAACAAAAAAAAAACAAAATAGCAAAAAAAATCTCTAACTTGCATTATATAATAAAACAAAAGATTTTAAAAGGATAAACGATTTAAAAAAAGTTTGAAAACACACGATTTTAGACATTCATAAAAATAAAAGCTTTAAAAAAGAGGTGGTTATTTTTATATTTAGGCATGCTTTATCAATTAATATTAATAATTAAAAATATAACGGAATAAATAACAATAAAAAGTTTCAAAAAAATAAAAATAAAAACATTTTTAAAATATACAAAAAGTTCATTTGATAAAGAAGAATGGGGTGTTGGTTGTTTTGTTAATTTGAGTAATTAAATAACAAACCTATTAATTATTAAAATAACTTTGTCATTTACATATATAGCCCTTAAGATGTAAATGCACTAAAATACCTTTAATAATATCAATATTGTAGACTATAAAATTCATTAACATCGACAACAATGACTTTATAAATTACTATATAAGTATTAATTATTTAAACTGTTATTTGAATTTAAAAAATTATTATTTATATAATTTATAACAATATCATGTTTTAAATGGAAAAACATTAAAAAAACATCCAGATATAAAGAAATATTCTTTTGTGACATACATATTAAAAACATGGTATATTGAGCAATAATCATAAAACAAAAAAAAAACAAAATGGCAATAAAAATCTATAACTTGCATTATATAATAAAACAAAAGATTTTAAAAGAAAAACGATTTAAAAAAAGTTTGAAAATCACACGATTTTAGACATTTATAAAAATAAAAGCTTTAAAAAACGTGGTTATTTTATATTTAAGGCATGCTTTATCAATTGATAATTATAAATATAACAAAAATAAATAACAATAAAAAAGTTTCAAAGAAAAAAAAAAAATTAAATATACAAAAAGTTCATTTGATAAAGAAAATGGGGTGTGGGTTGTTTTGTTAATTTGAGTAATTAAATAACTAGCCTCTTAATTATTAAAAAACTTTGTCATTTACATATATTGCCCTTAAGATGTAAATGAACTAAAATACCTTTAATAATATCAATATTGTAGACTTTAAAATTCATTAACATCGACAACAATGACTTTATAAATTATTATATAAGTATTAATTATTTTAACTGTTATTTGAATTTATAAAAATTATTATTCATATAATTTATTACAATATCATGTTTTAAATGAAAAACATTATTAAAACATCTAGATATAAAGAAATATTCTTTTGTGACATATACATATTAAAAACATGGTTTATTGAGCAATAATCATAAAACGAAAAAAACAAAATAACAATAAAAATCTCTAACTTGCTTTGTATAATAAAACAAAAGATTTTATAAGAAACGATTTAAAAAAAGTTTGAAAAACACACGATTTTAGAAATTTATAAAAATAAAAGCTTTAAAAAAGATGTGGTTATTTTAATATTTAAGGCATGCTTTATCAATTAATATTAATAATTTTAAATATAACAGGAACAAATAACAATAAAAAAGTTTAAAAAAAATAAATATAAAAACAATTTTTAAAATATACAAAAAGTTCATTTGATAAAGAAGAATGGGGTGTTGGTTGTTTTGTTAATTTGAGTAATTAAATAACTAGCCTTTTAATTATTAAAAGAACTTTGTCATTTACATATATAGCCCTTAAGATATAAATGGACTAAAATATCTTTAATATAATAGCGTTGGTGAAAAAACTAATAACTAAATGTGTGCACATGAGTTTTAACTACTTAAAAAATGAATATTATCCACTCAATGACGTCTAATATGTGTTAGAATGATACAAATGAGTAGTAAATATCTTAAAAATTATCAGAATTCCTATAAACATATATATGTTTTTTATTATATTTCATATGAAACAATGAACAAATTTATAATCTACTCATTTTACACATGTGAAACTCATGTGTAGATTATTTTATCTACATATGCGTAGCCAAACAAATAAAAAAATTTAAAATATAAGCAACTATTAATTTGATGGGTTTGTATGTTAGTTTTATTGTTTTTAATGTAAATAACAAGCATAATTGTGTATAAAACGTATAAAATTAAAAAATAGGACTTATTCATGTTAGTTCTCGCAATTTTTAATCTATTTACAAGTTCTCATATGATCCTAACCCAAAAATAATATATCTCCTAAATAAGAGAGAGACCTACTTAATTGCGTATTACATGCATATAAAAACCCAACATAGTTTCTCTTTTGTTTCATAAAAGTCCTCAACAATATTTGCATGATAAAAAACCAACATTCTTTCTGTTTTTTCACGTAAAAAACCATCAGCTTGTTTAAATTATGGATCTTTTAAGCTATGGAATCAATTATACTGAGGGATTTTTATGTGAAAAAATAAAAAATATGTTGGTTTTTTATATGCAAAAATTGTTTGAGTGACTTGTAAAAAAACATAAAGTATGATGTTTTTATGTGAAAAAAATTATAACGGGACTTTTGTAAAAAAAAAATATTGGTTTTTTGTAATATTTACCCTATTTTAAAATTATAAAAAGATCTATTAATAACCAATAACCTAGTTAATAATCATAAGCTGTATTTTTAAAGATGAATATATTTAATATTTTTTAAATAAACTTAGTGATTAGAAATATATTTTTAGAATAAAAAATTCTATGATTATATGTGATTTTTTGAAAGATCATAAGCATTTCTATCATGCACATGAGTTATTTTATGTCAAATTCTATAAGCATGTTAGGAACCAGCTTGAAAGGATGTTATATTCTAAACTATGTTAAGCTAGTACCTCCTTGAAAGGATAATGATGATCATTCCTAATTGATTTAGTTCAAACATAATTGAACAAACTAACCTAAACTTAAACTAACTTAATACTTAAAAATCTAAAACATCTCAAATAATCCAACATTAGTCACACTTGTTATGTCTAACATATTTAACTTGTTACAGGTTAAAATTCTAATCATATTAAATCATGAACCTAACTAAACTTAATACCTAATGTTTAAGAGTTAACCTACAACTAATGGGTCCCTAATACACCTCTAATGGTCATTAAGACCCGATTAACCTTTGGATGAAACCTACAATTCAGAAGCCACCCATCACAATACCAACACAACTACTACCTAATGCTTTCTCATCAAACCTAGAACTTAGCTCCATCATAACCTACCCATACTGCCACCTTCTCCTTTGCTCTCAGTCGACCGCACCAAACCACCACCCTTAAAACCACCATTCTCACACACTAATCTCTCCATCGGCTCTTCCACTTTCTCTGACCACCACCATCATCCATCACTGTCATCACCCTAAATAACCATCAACACTACCGTGGATCATCATCATTCACACCCTTCACCTCTAGAACTCATCGCTGGTCCCAAACAACTGGATTCCATCAACTTCTCGTTTGTTACTCACGGGCTAAAGTTGTTCCAGGATCATACTCATCACCCATGCAACATATAGGAAAAATCAAGAAATAGGGCAGAAGTCAAGCAAATATTTAGTAAACAATAATTAGAGCACAAGTTCCAGATTAGGTCGTTTACCTTGTCTCTTCAAGGCTTCAAGAAAGAGCAATGAACACTTAGCTTCAGCACTTCACGCCTCCTACAATGATGCGAGGTTCAGCAATTCAACTCGACTTTTATTGAAACCAGATTCAAAAAAGATTTAAAATGCAAGCATAAAATTCACTAATCCAAATATTCAAATCATGTGATTATTACTAAACTCCCACTGAACAATATCGTGCCACTGATCAATTTTTAAGGAAAAATCATGGTGTTACCTGATCCACTAAGAAAAATAGGGATACGTGAGTGCTACCAACCTCATTTGTCGGGTATGAAAAATCCCCATTTGTAAGCAAGCACCAAGCAACCAAACAAGCTTCCTCACCTACAAAAAGATTAACAAAACTAACGTAAGTCACAAGACTCAGATTTTCATCATGAAGAATATATTCTGATCTACATCTGCGTGAACAATGTTAGGGACAGCAATCATGGTGTAAATACGCCGACCCGTGAGCTGAAGAATAGACTAGCCCCTCTTGAACCGGACAGACTATCATTCTTGTTTTCAATGTTTTTGTCTTGTTAGGCTTCAGTTTGTTTTTGTCTTGTTATTTGAAGTGTCTTGTTTGGTGTATTAAGAGAGTCCCCCTCTCGAACTGGGCTATCATAATGAGAAAATATGGTAAACTAATATAGAAGAAAGGTTTATTATTATATTAGATATGTATGTTGTGTGTGTTTGGCACAAAGAACTCACCTCAACATCTTCATGTTCAACTTTTCTGGTTTACTTCATTCATCTGCTTTCTTGACAACACCGTCCTTTGTAGTTTCTACATTATTAGCAGCAGGTTTAGATAAATATGAGAAAAAACTAATATCAAAACCAAGAGTTGGGATAAATGTACTTTAAAGATCAAAGAAAAAAAGAATGAGACAGAATATTGCTTAAACTCATAAAAGTCGGTATATGATCCTTTCCGCTAAGCATGCTTGCTGTTGTCCTTCCCACTATTGTCAACACATTAGAATAGACAAATTCAGAAGATAATTAAGTTGAGAATAATACTAAATAGTTGTAGCAACACGTGTTAATTGAAGAAATGATAAAAGAAACAAACCTGGGCAGATGATACTCACGACTGGACAAGTGCTCACAACTAGATAAGTGACAATTCAGTAAAGATCAAAAACAACTAATTCTGAAACCGGAGCCTGACACAATTAACACACCACCTCTAGAAACACCAGAGAGCATTTTTGGCCTAAAATCATCAAGTTTCTCCAATGACTTCCCCAAAGGCCTCACAATAAGTGTTGACTTTCGAGTACTACCTTAATAAAGCACACACTAATCTTATAGACCTCTCAAGCATTGAAAAAACCTCCATAAATAAAGCATACACATTTTACAAGTATATATGATGGAGAATATCTTAGTGAAACAATATATTGTTTGGACACAGGTTCTGACAAGTGCCAAGTATTTTGATAAAAAGCAACATTTTTTTACAAGGATAAAAACGCACCTTCAATTGGGCAATAAGGAGAATGTGTAGAGGCATTGGGTCAACTCAGGTTATATTCTTATATCAAACGAAAAAAAAACTAAAAAATAACTTAAAAAGAAGACATGACAAAGTGATTAAAAGTTACTCAATATTGTACTTTTAGAGTATAAAACCCCCCAAAATTATTTTATATGGTAAAAAGTCTATTATTATTGAAACGGTTTCAAAACAAATATTTATAAAAATTCCACACTTTCTAAGCAATTAAGTTTTTTTAGTGAAACCCAATATTTTGAACTAATCTTCACTTGGGCATGTGTAAAATGTGTAATGGGCTATACTTCGTCCAATCGCCTTAATGTATCATCTTGCAGCAGCCAATGTCAAACAAAAACAGAATAGTGACGAGAGAAAACTAATATAGAAGAAATATTTATTTATATATGTGAGTACGTGTGTGTGGTGCAAGAAACTCACCTCATGATCTTTAAGTTCAGCTCTTCCGGTTTGACTTGGTTCATCTGCTTTCTTGACAACATCCGTCTTTGCTGGACCTCCTTATCAGCAGCAGGATTAAATAGTGATAGAGAAAACTATATCAACAATTCAACACCAAGAATAGGGATTAATATATTTCAAACATAAAACAAATATTGGTGATACTCACAGTAGCAGGATTAGGATTCTTCCCTGCTAAGCATGATTGCTGATGTCCTTCCCACTACTAGCAGCACCTTGGAATAAATAACTTCAGGAAAAAAATTGTGTTTGATGCAAGGAACTCAGCTCAACATCTTCAAGTTTAACTTTTTTTGGTTTAACTGGTTCATCTGCTTTCTTAACAATAACCATCTTTGCAGGGCCTACATTATTAGCAGCATGTTAAAATACTATGAGATAAAACTAACATCAACACCAAGGTTGGGGTTGATATACTTCAAGGATCAAAGGAAAAAAATAAGACAGAATATTGGTGAAACTCACGTAGCCCGTATATGATCTTTCCCGCTAAGCATGCTTGTTGTCGTCCTTCCCACTACTAGCAACACATTAGAATAGATAGATTAACATAAATTAATTTCAGAATAATACTAAATAGTTGTAGCAACACAATGTTAGTTGAAGAAATGATAAAAGAAACAAACCTGGGCACAGACGATAGGGCAAGTGCTCACAACTAGATAAGTGACTCTTCAATAAAGATCAGAAAGTAAAAATTCTGAATCCGGAGCCCGACATGTTTGGCACACCACCTCCAGAAACAACAAAGAGCTTTTTTGGCCTAACATCATCAAGTTTCTCCAGTGACTTCTCCAAAGTCCTCACAATACCAATGCCTGGAAAAGAGTTGCAAAAACTCAACTATCAAAGTGTTATAGATAAGTTAGGGGTTCTCGGGTGCATATGTTCGGTACAAAGCAGCTTTTTTCTTTCAAACGGAGAACAAAACAATGTAACTCGTAAATGCAAATTGTTACCGGTTAGTAGGATGAATGCGCTTATAGCTTCTTCCAAGATTCTATAAACTGCTTCAATAGATTTCAAAAATATCTGACCATAACAAAAAACACTGTCAAGAATAATTTCATGGTTAATTCTTTAATAAACTATTATAAAACCATGATCACCTTCTAATCTGAACTCTCCAATCCTTTCATCTTTCCATTAATATCCTCCCGAGGCAAGTTATCAAGACCACCACCTGATATAAAATCTCTAGATTTAACAGTCTTCGAGTGAGAATCTTATTGCATTAACAGTCTTCTATTGTCCGGAACAACAGGCGTGTATGTGTGCTTACAAGCCACCATTGAATATTATATATCACCTTAGTTTGGCAAGAATGAGTGAAGTAGAAATTGGTAATGCAACAAATCAGCATCCCTAAAAAAAGCAACTAAAATAAAACAATTAAACTAGATAACAAAAAAATAGTTACTTTAATTAATAAAAGAGAGATCACTTCGTGCCTCACGATAGAATCTCACCTGCACAAACTTGGGTATAAGTATGAGAAAGATTATCACATAGACATGATTCATAATAACAAGTGTTAATCAAATCAAACATTAGGCGATCACCCCATTTATTTCTTGTCCCCATTTATTTCTTGTCCAAATCAAACGCAATGCTTCATGCATAACTTTTGTAGGTTCTTTCTTGTGCACATGAGCTTTAAACTACTTCCTATCCATCAGAATAAATGCCTAAAACATGCATTAAATCCCACACGATCACATTCCCCAACTTAATACTTTTTCATCCCGAAAAAGACATGTAATGGGATCATAATTAACGTGTTAACCTTTCTCACACCTCATTTCACTAAGGAAAAGTACTAATGCTCTAACCTTGATTGTTGGTATATTGTTTTTTTTTAAACCCATACCTCTTTCAGTCCCAACTAATGCCTTGTGCTTGTGAGTTTAATTTATATTTACCATGATGGTTTAATTGTCCCCACACTTAACATACACAATAAAACCTACCCAACCGTAAGGTTTTCTGAGGATTCACCAAACCACAACTTGACTTGGCCATGCACCTCTAACAATGACACATTGAGTAATTAAGGCAACTTAAGGTTATGAGGATCATATTGATGATTTTCGGGTCTTAAACGCCCTAATTTGATTTTCTGATCCTCAATAACCACGGTGATTTTTTTTCTTTTTTATATACATCCATTCATGCTTAATACCAGCATAATGACACGGTGAGTATTTAAGGTACCTTAAGGTTATGAGGATCATATTGATGATTTTCGGGTCTTAAACGCCCTATTTTAATTTTCTGATCCTCAAAACCATCAGTGGTTTTTATTCTTTTTTATATACATCCATTCATGCTAAATACCAGCATAATGACACAATGAGTATTTAAGGTACCTTAAGGTTATGAGGATCATATTGATGATTTTCGGGTCTTAAACGCCCTATTTCGATTTTTTGATCCTCAATAACCGCGGTGATTTTTTTTTTCTTATTTATATATATCCATTCATGCTTAATACGAGCACAAGGATAATATTTTCACTGCTTCTATTTTTAATTTGAGTGCAAAACAATAAAAAGCATGGTGTGTGTGAAAGGGAATGCCGACTCGCAACCTATTTTGGTCGGGACTCGGTTTCTTAACCATGTATATTAAGATGGGAAGCTAAACACGTCCATATATTAGTTAATTACACGAAGGACATTAGGGTTCGTTCTTTGGGTTGAGCCTACCAACACATCAAAAATATTTTGCATTTTCCTCCCCAAAGATCCAATCCATGTATAAGTATTAACATGTCAACCTCCTATAATTTCCCATATAGTTTCAACTCTAATTCAAGGGACATCATTACAATCAACTTCATTCATGCATAACCATCAACATCTTTACCAACAAAAAACATAGATCAAGAAACAGAAGTCTAATATGTATGCATTTAACCTAAGCTGATCCTACATAACAACATAAACATAAAACACACCAAATGCAAAACACATATCATTAAATACTAATGAAATAGATAGAAGAGAAAGACTACATAACCTGATCAAGAATGATAACCAATGCTTTGCTCAATAGAACCACCTCCAGAAACATAAATTGTTGAGAGCTCTTTAAGAATGACAACGTCAAATTTCTCCAATGGCTTCTTTAAAGGCCTCATACCAACCGACTATAAAGAGAAACAGAAAAGTGATATTCAGTGCAAGAAATATAGAAGAACTTTAAACTAATTTGCAACATGAACAAGCATTTACTTTGAAATGTCTGCAAAAATGAGACAATCATGCATAATTAGATATTCTACTGAAACTACCATAAAAGTATGTAACACAAATTACAGAGCTACCAGCATGAGTGTATTGAAAACAAATTTACAACACCTTGAAAATGCACCAACCAGGCAAAAGTCGAAATTTTTTATAAAAGCCAAAGTAAAAGCAATCGTCCTTCTATGTCAACTTCTTGGCCTCCTTTAACATCACTCCTCTTCCAACAGTGGGTCAACCCACAACTTCGTTGCAGATTCTTTGGCTGAAAGGTGAGTCTTCCCACACAAAAGCGCCATGTTTTGCTGTGAGCACCCGTTTTGATTGACAGTGTTAGATATCTTTACGCGGCGGAAACAAAACACAAAACACACGTACGCACGCGAAAGCAATAAGAACACGAGAATTTATAGTGGTTCGGTCAAGATGACCTACGTCCACTCTATGCAACTAGGTATTTTATTAAGCTCAAGGGACTAGATTACAATACAATGACATGTTCTATATATAAAGATAAATTAGGGTTTCAAAAGCTTTAATGGGCCAGGCCCATAACTCCATCCAAAAGCCCAAAGGCCTGCACACCTCAACAATCTCCCACTTGAAGGCCTTGCGAATACTCCAGCTAGCCATCTAAGTACAAAGCAACCCTGTCATCAGTAATCTTCAAGTAACAGAAATCCTCCAAGCCTCCAATTCCAAAGAACAAGCTAAGATTTCAATCCAAGTCCCCTAGTTGAAAAGGCCCCTTTTCATCAATTACTTGAAAGGGCCCGTTGAAGCTCCCCCGAGCTCCAACCCAGTCGTGGCAAATTCCACCAACGACCCATCCTCTGTCTCAACTGGTTTACACGATCCACTAGATTCAGAGATACACCGAGAACCACTAACACTCTCCAAATTCAGCAAACAATCACCAGAAGAGAGTTTTCCAGTCGTAGTCTTCAAAACCCAACGATTCTTCTTGACTGTACCCAGAATATGCCCCATGCTCCCACTGTCATAAAATCCTCTGACTGGTTTCGACTTCTGACCCCATTCAGCTAAATTTCTGCTCCAGACTTCATGTTTGCAAAATGAACTCTCTTAGCAACAGATTTAGCGAACCCAACTTTGACTTGCTTAACCGGGTTGATCAGTCCCTCAACAGGTAACTCCACCATGTACAATGACACATGCTTATCACCACAAGCAATCACCCGGTTTCCATTGATTACCCTCCATTTACCACCACCAAACTTGACTTCCAGTCCTTGTTCATCCAGTTTACTAAGAGATTAATTTTTTCTTTAAACCCGAAATCACCTTAACATTTTTCAAGTTCCATGTAGTTCCTAATGGAGCCACCAAATCAATATCACCCATGCCTATTACATCAATCATTCTGCCATCAGCTAGACGTACCTTCCCAAAATCGCCTGTTTTCAGATTCACCATCATTTCACCGCTGTGTACGGCGTGAAACGAAGAACCAGAATCCATGATCCAAATTCCACACTGTTTTCAGCCTCAAGAATTAACACGTCACCATCATTGACATCCTCAGCAGCAGCGTTTAAACCTTTCTTTGGACATTGACTCTTAACATGTCCATCCTCGTTGCAGTTCCAGCACCTCACATTTTTTCGAGTCCGATTGAACTCTTTCCCCGACTCCCACTGCCTCGGCTATTTTCCCTTCCCCTGCCAACATGTAACATCTCAGAAGATGATCCAACATTTGCACTTTTTAGAAGTGCGTCTTCACCTATCACAATGTCTCGGATCTTTTCAAATACCATTTCGTTAGCCCCCATAGAATTTGTAACAGCAGTTACAGTCCCGGACCAACTGTCAGGCAGTGAAGATAGCAACACCAGAGCTCGAGTCTCATTATCGAATTTTATTCCCACTGATTCTAATCTGGTAAGAATAGACATCAGATCATTAATGTGAGAGGTGACTGAGCTTCCCTCTTTCATTCTCGTCATGAACAGTTCCCTCATCAAGAACACCTTGTTAGCTGCAGACGGCTTTTCATACATATTTGACAGAGCCAACATCATACCACTTGCAGTGGTTTCTTTCATGATGTTAAAAGCAACGCTCTTCGTCAAATAACATAATAACCGCTCTAGCTTTCTTGTCCTTGGAATTCCAAACTGCTTCTTCAGCTTTCTCCATACTCTCCGGTTTCTTTTCCAGCACCATATCCAAATCCTTTTGACACAGTAATGCTTCTATTTGCATTTTCCACCGACCAAAATAAGTGCCATTGAACTTTTCGATCCTAGTCTTCCCGTCTTCAGCCATATTAGCAAAACAGAGACAAGTCTTCAAGAAACAAGCGCGCTGAACAATTGATAACCATTCAACAAAAGGATAGACAAACCAGATCCGGTACTTCCAACCAAAATCTTAGGCAAAGGCGCAAAAACCCTAGGTGACGGCGGCGACGGCAAAAACCCTAGGAGGCGCGGCGGCGCGAAAACCCTAGGCGGCGGCGCGCGTAGAAACCTCAGACGGTTACGACGGCGGCAGCTCTAGGCGGCGGCGGAAACCCTAGGTACACAGCGGCGTGTTTCGTACGAAATCTTCAAGAGCATGATGCTCTGATACCAGTTGTTAGGTATCTTTACGCAGCGGAAACAAAACACAAACACAAAACACAAAACACACGTACGCACACGAAAGCAATAAGAACACGAGAATTTATAGTGGTTCGGTCAAGATGACCCACGTCCACTCTCTGCAACTAGGTATTTTATTAAGCTCAAGGGACTAGATTACAATACAATGACATGTTCCATATATAAAGATAAATTAGGGTTTCAAGAAGCTTCAATGGGCCAGGCCCATAACTCCATCCAAAAGCCCAAAGGCCTTCACACCTCAACAGACAGTGGGTCAACCCACAACTTTGTTGCAAATTCTTTGGTTCGAAAGGTGAGTCTTCCCACACAAAAGGCACCATCTTTTGTTGTGAGAATGGAAAATGGAGATATTATTGGCTGCAACCAGATTTGCAAGGATGTTGTCTTGAATAATCGGGGATCTTCGTCTTGGATCTATCCATCCTCTCTTGGGGGAGCCGACATGGTCCTAGGCATTCAGTGGTTGGCTACACTAAACACAGGCAAAGCTAACGGGAGCATGATGTCCTTAGTATCCATTGTTGTGGGTCTAAGATTATAAGTTGTAGGGTGTGCAACCGCGAACCCAAAACTTAGCAACATTCCAGCATCCACGCAATGAGCCCTCCGAAAAAGTTCCAGCTCGAAGTCACCCTCGTTAGTGTTACCTTCTCTTCGACTTGAGGACAAGTCGTTTCTCCGGGGAGGAAGAAGTGATACGTGTCCAGGGGGAATGGGTGGGGTCCAGCCGTCCCTAACCCAATGTTCATTGTCAGCGGTTTGAGGTAGAATGTAAATGTAATCCGTCGTTAAGCCTTCTTTATTATTAGTTTTTCTTTCGTTGAAATTGTTGGGTTTGTAAAGCCTTTGGGTTTTGAGCTTAGGCCCATGTTTATGTTTCTTGTCCATCAAGTTATTAACCTTAATAAAGAGAAACCCTACCTGCAGCCGTGAACGTGGTAAATAATCATGATGCTTTTAATGCTTTTTCGTGTGTTGTGATAGTGTTCCGCTACGCTACGTATACCTAACAGAAATATAGAATATGTATTAGGTTTAAAAAAAGCCATCGTTTTAAAAGTTTTGATGAAAATTAATGATTTTGGAAAGGACAACGATTCGCTAAAATCTCCCCGTCAGCCCACTTAATCCCACCAGCTTTGTTTGTCATTCCTCGAAAAAATACTTAGCGCTTTGACACAATGTTTTATTCAAATCGCTGAACCCTTAACTTTTATAGTGGGACATGAGGTCTAGTTCTTAAGCTGGTTAGAATATTAATAAAAGAAAACACGAGAGTGGTAGTGACAAACCTGGACAAGATCAAAACGCTCTCATAGATGTATTTTTGGGATGGTTTCACCACAATGTTGCAGTTTGTCCGGTTGGACACGGTGTGGCTTTCATAAGCCTTCTTTACATCATCCCCTGTAATAACTCCAATCATGGAAAGTAGCTACTATTAGACCCAAGAATCTGAAAATCAAAAATCTGTAATTAACAATTACACATTGACAGATCTAATAATAACATGATATAAGAAAACACGTGTATTGTAATGAGTAATGTAGTGCAGACAAGTTGGCCTGCTTCCCATCAATTTCAGCTATGAATTTATTACCTTTGATAAACTTTCATTACCTCATAGCTCACATTATGCACTTAAAGAAAGTTCAACATCTTTTGTGACCGGAAAATTTTGAAAGTTTATCAAACTAAAGCAAGTATCAAGGAAATAATGTCGAGTCGGTGACATTTAACACATATTGAGCATGGAAAATCAAATGGAGAAAACAATTGTACCTTTGTGAGCTTAATATTCCAAAAGCAGTAATACCATGGTCTCATATCTAACATATGTGTAAAAAATAGATAAAAAAGACCACAACCGAAGACAACAACACAAATTGAATTACAAAGTCAAGTACATGGCACCTTTGCAAACTCAATATTTAATGAGATAGTATCCGCTTGCCCAACTCGAGGTAAGTCCACTTCGAGATTTAAACCAACCAGTTCACGGTTCCGGTGGTTTAACGGTTCAACCTTGGAAATTAGAACTAGTCGTGTAAACCGAACCCGCCTTTTAGGTTTTTCTTTATTTCTATTTTTTAGTAGGGTATGTTTAATATATTTATAAAAAGTTCAACATTTCAAAATTTATAATAAAAAATTAACAACTTTTTAAAATAAATGGGTTCAAACCGCTAAACCACCCTCGCCGACCCACCCAATCTGACCAGTTTGGCTTGTCATTTTCTGAAACCATAGTGGCTTGCACCGAATTTTCGTCGAACCAGCCAAACTAAAGCGTGGAACCCTGGACACTCCCAAATGACAATTGTTGGACGTATGATTTAGTACTTGAATTGGTTAGCAAATAATCAAATAGAAAAAAGCACAACGGTGGTAGGGACAAACCTTTTCACACATACATTTTTGTTGAACGGCTGCACCATGTTGTTGTAGTTTATCTGGTTTGGATGCAGAAAGTTGGTTTTTCAGCAAGGAAAACATATAAGGCCACCGGTAATCATTTTTGCTGTAATTGCATTTTCACATCCTTCAAATTGTCTACACACTGCATGTTTAAGAAACAATATTAAGGTAAAAAAATATGAAGCAGTACATATTTAAGAAATATAAATTTTAATAGCTTTTGTACATATCCTCTTACGTCTCTTGTTAACTTGTGAAAGAGCTGCATCACCCCAATAGATAACAATCTGTTAAATATTGATATCTACTGATACAATAACTCACCATTCCAAATAGGCCAGCGAGAAATGAACCCGCAAGATCAAGCCTCATGTCTCTGTTTTCTGTTCAATGATGCAAACCAAACAAACCACAGAAGAACATGAAAATCTAATTAAGAAATAATTTTTTTAAGGTAAAGTGATTGTAACCTCAATTGGCATCTAACATATAACACAATAATCGGGTTAGTTCACGGCTCATACAAGTCGATTTTGGGGTGAGTAAATGTGGTCATAGGTGGAGAATTAGTCTAAGTTGACCAAAGTAAATGGGATGTGAACGTTGGAGTGTAGCTACAACGAAGGAGAACGTGGGATTGTTTCCACGCATGTGAACCATATTAGCAGGACTAGTTTTTTTGTTTATTAACCGATTAAAGGCATGTAATGTTCTTGTTTTAATCAATTTGAAGTAATAACTCCAGTAACTTTTCTTCTTGCAAATTCACCATTTTCATACGTTAGTTTTGTGTGTTTGTGTGTGCATCAAGAGGCCTGAACCAACATGAACCAATCAAACTTTGCCATCTCAAATTTCCAAGAATCAATAGCATGCAATGGAAAGAATAAACTCATAACGAGTACCATACACACCGAATAAGAAAGTCTAATGAACGATACCTTTGCAGCTCAATATTCCAGTCTGCATAGAGGAGATGATAGCTAGTGGCGATGAACCTAGCGGCAATGGTGGCCGATGGAGGTGAACTAATGGAGATGATGGCTCGTGGTTTGTGGTTCTCGAGGAACAAAGAATAAAGGGTGGGGTGGTGGGTATTGGTTTTATTAATATTAAGGGTGATGTCATAGAATAATAATAAAAAAGTAAACGCAAGTTACCAAAAAGGACCATCTGTTTCACCACAAGGAAACAGTGGGAAGCAAGAGTGTACAAGTCAATCTTAGGGACCAAAACCACAATAAAAAAATACCACAGAGGATTTCATGTAGAAATTTTAACAATAGAAAGAGGCGGTCATCGTTAAATAAGAAACAAAGTCACTAAATTTTAATTGTGAATTGTGATGGTCGCTCTAGAAACACGTGGGGTTCAACCCCTCCCTGTTTCAACAAAAAAAAACAAACTATGAAACAAGTGTGTTTCTTTTCCATTATTTTTTAACTAAAAAGGTAAAACTGTCATTTTAAAAATTCAACAAATTTTTGTGCAAAAGTTAGTGTTAGACCTTACAAAATGACAAGTACAGATCTCAAACACGCAACTTTTTAAAGTTAGAACCCAAAGACATTGCTTTTGAAAAACCACAAAAACTATTTATGTAATTTACTCTAAATCTTTTAATTTGTTTGGAAAGAATTATTTAATGTCAACACAGATGCCGTGTAACACATACGTATACAGTAAATTTATACAGAATATCACGTTAGCAATTTTTCAAGAATTATAAAAAAAATTACTTGTTATCAGTTGAATAGGTCATATGCTGCTAAAATCAAGCAACATATTGCTAAAACTGGTAACTAAATGCAAGTTGGTTTCATTATGTGACCAACTTAAAGTTGCTTGTTAAAATAGGGAAAAATTAAAGTTCGATTTATTTTCCTGCAGATTCCTCATCTAATAGATAGGGATGTAATCAAAATATGAAATCAGCACTGTACCTTTAACACATTAAGGTCTTCTTCCATCATGGTAATATCTGAATCAGAAAATGCACACGAAGGACCTCAGTCAAGTAGTACCCACACATAGCCTTCCTATAAAATGGATATTATTATATCAGAGTTTGAATAAAGGCCTTGCATAACAGCTCATGAATAAAAGGAAAAAAAATATCTTACCAGTGCAGTCCTACAGATACTAGCCACCACCATGTCTCTAAGTGTATACTAACCTGGTAGGGTTCAATTTCATTAATGAAAAGCGACCCAACATCATTTTCTCCATCTTTCGAGTTAAATGCTTGAATCAAGCGATGCTCCAAATGATGAGCTGCAGAGAGCACTGATATAACATCTTTTGAATAGGATACATTGTCGAGAAATGGTTTCTACAAAAAATAATTATAAGCAGACTATAAAGACTGTGAGAGATTGCCATGCAGATATACTGAAAAATATTCAACTTAATCAGAAAAGGACAAACCAGTCTTTTCCCATAATATTGATGCAAATGTTGAGAGGCTACCATCCCTACATCTGAACACCATTGAAAAAAAACAGGTGAAAACACAGACAGTTCTCTTTCAGCAACTACTCTTACTTCACTTGCAAGCAAAGCCAATGGATGCTTTCTCCCCATTTTAGATATGAGATTTATGGTATCTTCTATCTGGCACTCATCATAATCATTAAAACAATACCAGTGAAAATCAATTGACATAGTTATATAAGGCTGGTTTATCAAGAAACTAACCCGACTGCAGGTGGCTTCAAGAGATCTCTCAACATAAAACCTAACCCTAGCTGCAGCAGCCTTCCCCGTAGCATTGAAGTTTGTTAGCTGCACATTTAAGAAAACATGTGTTCACAGCATATTTAGATTCGAGAATAAATCATTGTACCAAACAACAAGCCATTCAGTCATTTCTTAAAAAAACCTGATGAAATTTTATTCATAACCGAGGATTAATGAGGAAGTACTCATATTGATCCAAACAGAAAATATCAAATATCTCAAAATAAAAGTAGGCCAAGAAAATATACAACTAAAAGCATCTCTAACTAGAAGATTATCAGGGGCATAGTTTCCTTTCGATATTCATAAGGTTTTCAAAAGTATAGCATAGCAGATTCTAGTCCTCCATGAGATTAAAATATAGAATTAATTAATCAATGCCAATTACCAAAAAAGTATATGGACCAATTCTTAATCTTATCAGCTAACCTTGACTTCATTGTCTGTACCAGAATTATCCATTCCAACAGCCAATCCCACAAGAACCAGCTTCTGAAAGAAAACCGGCTTCTGAAAAGGGGATAGAAACAAAAGAGAATAATCATCAATAACTAAAGCGAAAAAAAAGGGGGCAAGTCTTCAAGCTAAAAAACTTCACAAGGCAAACATTCAAATACAGAACATCATGAATCACCTAAAAGAGCTAATTACAGAATGGTAAAATGTGAAAAAAGTAGTCTGATGCCTTGGTCAGAAAACAGGGAATGACCTTACTGAAATGCAGGTGATAATCTTGCAGTCTGCTATCACTCCAGAGGTTGATTGCTCGGAATATCGCAGGCACCAAGCTCGGAAAAACAAAATCCATAACTAGAGTAAAAACGACATCAGACAGTATAAAGTGTCAATAGACAGAAATTGTGTCTTAAAGACTTAAACTAATTATTGTTACCACTATCATGTTTAAGGAATTAATGTTGTGCAGAGCGAAGGAACCACTCTAAAGACCGTAACAAGCCACCTTTACGGACAACTAAACCTAGCCAGATAGAATGCTCAACAACCCCCACCCCCTTTCAGTAGCCAATGACTTCTACCCATTGCAAAACCATTCCCCTTTAGGCCTTTATGTATTTGAACTTCCAATCATCCACCGTGTTTACTTTGAGTTTCAGAATCGACATAAATTAAACTTTCCATGATGAACATCAAACTGTGCGGTTTACACAAACAAAAAGTACTGCACACTTTGACGGGAAAACCCTAGCAATTTCGCACCAAAAATGAACATCAAACTGTAAAAAACAGTCCACTATGTCAAAACTCATAACCATCGACTCATACGCGACTAACATACCTTCCGTTCGACTCACAAAATCAACCTCAAACTCAAAACAAAATTAAGCCTTAAATGGAATTCAAGTCTCAAACAAATGGAAGTATGAAATTAAGATTGTTGATTGGAAGAGGAAACTACAGGGGAGCGAACACAGACCTGTGGCCGTGGGCTGTTGGGTGCCACCGTAGCGTGACAACGATGGACCGGTGCGATGTCTCCGATTGTCCCGCTCTTCCGCGTTCGGTGTTAGGGTTTTTCGTTTGAAAGTCCAACTTGCAACTAATACTAATTTTCCCGATGGGCCTTCTTATTGGGCCTAATACATAACCTTTTGTTTTAATTTACTTATGGGTTTGGCCTCTTCCTTTCCGTCTCTTGAATCTTGATTGCATGACAAAATTACTTACTTGAATTAGTTCAACAATCATATGATATTTTTATTGGGTCTAATTTTGTTTCTTTTCTGATGGCCCCCCCTTAACATATTCTTTTTGGGCCTAATAAATAACTTTTTTTAAAAATTTACATATGGATTTGGGCCTCTACCTTTCGCTAATTCTTGAATCTTGATTGCATTTGCATAGTGATGATGCCTTCCACCATGTTTACTTTGAATATGCGTGTCATGATTAATGTAATGAGGTTGAACATGTAAAAAAAATCAATAGTTTAAAAAAACATAGGAATTTGAGTAAAGTAAAACTTAAAAAAAGTTTAGGACTGCTATGCTTTAAGGTCAGACAGTATGTTACTTGAGCAGTAGTCTAGCACCAAAACAAAGTATGTATTCACGTCTAAGATATTTGCAGTAAAAATAACTGACACGTATAAAAATGTGTGAAAAAGCTAACAGGATAAGAGTGCATACCTCTTCCGGCACTGTTTGACGATTCGACCAAACAAATGTTTTCCAATTAGTTACCATTTCTTACGGCCATGCTACTCAACCAACTCCCTAATACAATCATCCTCCTGAAAAGAAATTTAAAGATAAAATTATCAACCAATTCTCACTAAAAAAAAACACAAATTCTTAAATTTACAAAAACAATAATGCAAAGGATACAAATCTCAATGAGCATTATACAAAACTAAATATACTACTAGTGTATGCAAACTGCAACATTGATGTATACCATCAGATGGCAAGAGAACAGATAACAAATTGTCTTGATTTTTGCAGCCAAAAGATTAACCAAGAAAGCATATATTTCGAATGCAAGAAGGCCACATAGCTACCAACTCACCTCTTCATCTGTCGAGCCTGCTTCTGATGAACGTTTACTTTGACCACCGCGTCTACAAGCAAAATAAAAAGAAAGCATATCAGTATCTTGCTGGAGTGGAGAACTGGTTTCTATATAAGATCACTTCCCAAATTCAAATAAAGAAAACTAAAAATACTCTATAAAAGAAATATTCTAATACCATCATATGTTTAGAAGCATGTTTCCAAATCCAAATGCATAACTAGGAAACTCTTCTCTGATTTGATCAAAAGGTAGCTAGCAAAGTATTTATAAACATTTAGCACTAGTTTAAAGATATAGCATTGACAAATTTATTAATACCATCCTTCTTTCACCCGTGTGCACTTGGGAAAACATCAACAGGATCAAATTTAGGTCAACAAACATTACATCTTGATTAAAATTAACTTAAGAAGCATACCTGAAACTGCAGTGAGATCTGAGTGTTGGTATCGCTGCTACCAAAAATCAATGAACATGAAGTGAATCCAACCTCCTTGGTCAAATCAAAAGTGTGTTGTCCCACCTTTCTGCCAGCCGTCACGTCTATACGTCCAGGGAGAAACTGGGAAATTCTTGCCCATCTGTTCATGTCTTTCATTTGCTAAGGTGTAAGTATGTGAAAAAAGATATTTGTTTCTACCTTTCAGGAGAAATCAAGCAATTTCTGCCCATCGGTTTTCCATACAACTGGTGGTAATATGCTAGTATTGATTTCTCCTCATCTGTCCGTGCATCTTTCTCTATTGTTGGATCTAGATGGTTCTGCCACCTGAAAAAACATACAATATATTGGATGGCTAATAAGCAATAAATAACTCGAGATATGAAGCATGTAATATTCGAAGCAAAGATACACATCTTTTTGCCATTCAAGTTATTCTTAATTGCATGTGAGTTCTGTCAACCAAAATAGAATAAATTGGGTTATTATTGACATTAAAAGTTCTAAATCTCTTCATGCCCTTAATTTGCTAAGGTGCAAGTATGTTGTACAAAAGAGAGATTTGTTTCTACCTTCCAGGGAGAAACAGAGCAATTTCTACCCATTTTTTACCGTACAACTGGTGGTAATATGAAAGAGCTGATTCCACATCATCTGTCCATGCATCTTTCTTCATTGCTGGATCTAAATGGTTGTGCCACCTACAATGGGTGTCATGGTTAGATTAGTAAGCGACAAACAACTCCAACTATGTATAAAATCAATTGCATTAAGGTTGAAAATGTAAAAGAAATCAATGGTTTAAATAGACAATGGAATTAGAGTGAAGTAAAAATAAACAAATATGCTTCAAGGACAGACATTATGTCACTTAGGCAGTAATCTAGCACCAAAACAGAGTATGTATTCATGACTAAGATATTTGACAGTAAAAAGAACTGATGCATATAAAATGTGTGAAAGAACTAAACAGAATAACAGTACTTACCTGTCCCGGCATTGCTGGCCAATTCGACCAACCAAATGTTTTGCAATTAGTGACCATTTCTTACAGCCATGCTTCTCAACCAACTCCCTAATACAATCATCCTCCTGAAAAGAAAACCAATTCTCACTAAAATAAAACAAACACATCTTCTTAAATTTACAAAAAAATATAGGGCAAAAGATACGTCTTTTGGTCCAAGGTCCTTTAACAAGATGTGGATTGAGAACTTTTGGCCAACAATGCAGGCACTGAACATCAGTTCTTCTTGGAATAGGTGCAGCTTCACAAGACAAGGATAATAAACAGAAAATAAGATCAGATATTAAAATAATTGCTATCGATTTGGTTACATGTTATAAATCTGTAAACTAACGTCGCTGCTATGAGAAAAATTAATGAAGCGTGTAATATTTAAAGACAGCTTGACTGCAAACTCACCTATTTTCTTCCGGTTTCTCCCATTGTACTTCTTCACTAGTTCAGTTAACATAGTATCCTTCAATGCAAAATACAAGAAATATTAGATGTTGGATTTACAAACCTCGTATGAGCATTTTACAAAACTAAATTAACTACTAGCTAGTGTATGCAAACTGCAACAAGGACCTAAACTATCATTTGGCATATTGACAGAGAACAAGACAAATTATCTTATTTTTAGAACCAAAAGATTAATTGAAAAAGAAAATATTCCAACTTCAAATAGAGTACATGGCCACCAACTAACCTCTTCATCCATCCTCCCTGCTTGTGATGAACGTCTCACCGCTTCTACAAGCAGAAACAAAGAGAAAGCATATCAGTTACTGAAGTGGAGACGTGATTTCTGTTTAAGAACACTTCTCAAATCCAAATAAAGAAAACTAATATTTACTATAAATAAAGAAAAGTCTAATACCGTTATCAGTTTAGAAGCATGCTTCCTAAATCCAAATATATTTAGTGCTTCCAAGGGTCAGATCCATAGAACAAGTGATCTATGGATGTAGTTCTGGCTGGAAAAGCAGGTGGCATGTTTAGATCTAAACTCCTCCTTGTGCCATTCCAGTTATTCTTAATTGCATTGTGAGTTCTGTCAACCAAAATAGAATAAATTAGGTTATGATTAATATTAAAAGTTCTAAATCTCTTCATCCCCTTAATTTGCTAAGGCGCAAGTACGTTGTACAAAAGAGAGATTTGTTTCTACCTTCCGGGGAGACAATTTCTGAGCAATTTCTGCATATTTGTTACCGTACAACTGGTGGTATAGTAAGCAGTGATTCTTGATTGCATTGTCATTTCTGTCACCAAAATAAAGAAAAAAATAGGTGATGATCAAAACTATGTGTTCAATATCTTCATGATCTTAATTTGCTAAGGTGCGAGTATGTTGTAGAAAAGAGATGTTTGATCGTACCTTCCAGGTAGAAATCGAGCAATTTCTGCCCATCCGTTGACGTAAAACTGGTGGTAATATGCAAGAGCTGATTCCTCATCATCTGTCCATGCATCATTCTTTATTGCCGGATCTAAATGGTTGTGCCAAAAGAGTAACCAAGAAACCATTTCTTACCTCTCCCGGCACTGCTTGCTATTAGTGACCATTTCTTACAGCCATGCTTCTCAACCAACTCCCTAATACAATCATTCTCCTGAAAAGAAAATTTTAAAGATAAAATTATCAACCAACACTCACTAAAGAAAACAAACATACCAAATAAAACACAACTTCTTAAATTTACAAAAAAGATAGAGCAAAGAGATACCTCTTTGGCCCAAGGTCTTTAACAAGATCTGGATTAAGAGCCTTTAGCCAATGATGCAGGCCTGAACATCTGTTCTTCCTGGAATAGGTGCAGCTTCTTCACAAGACAAGAAAAATAACAGAAAATAAGAGAGACGTTTGAAAAGGGTGGTATTGATTTGGTTGCGTTTTATGAATCCATAAAACCAAATACTCATATCTATATTTTCAACAATCCTTAATTGTATAAATATTTAAAAAAGTATATGGAACTTTCCAAATTTTACTCTCCCTTTAGGATCCTACCGGCACGGTCATATTCGTCTTCTCTTTCTCTATGTGTCGGTAAAAGTTCTCTTGGAAGAACCTCCTCAGTGGTCCGTTTCTTTCACTTCGGACTTGAGTGTTTCTTTGATAATTTTATAGTTTGTGTACAATAATGCACTTGAGATAGAACTGCTTGAATGTGCTTATCATGCCCTTTAGCAAATAATTCCAATACATGTATATTCAGATGCTTACCTGCTTGGACTCAAAAGCTTGACCGCTTACTCTGTTCTAATCACACCCTAAAGTAATAATTGATACCGTTATTTCTAAGATTGAAATAACAAAATTAAATCCCATAACACAACAGTATCAATGCAATTCACAACGTAGAAGTTTTCATTTGAGTCCATACCTTGAAGAGAATCCTCACTCATAAATCAAGTTTTAGGATCATAGTGGGCCGAATTGACATCAAGATTCAGCAGATATTTTGCTATGTCTTCTTGAATAAGCAGATTCCTAAACAGAGACAAAAAGTTATCATTGCAAAATATTGCCTTCTAGACATAAGCATTAAAAAAATGTCTATGTACGTATTACAATCCGATGGTTGTTACGAACAAAAGGAACCATACTTTCTCTATAAACAGTGACCATGAAATATGTTCAGATAAATACATACCTTGTACAATCAGTTTTTTAATAAATCTTGTATGTTATTTTGACCCAAATTGATCACATTTACACAACACTCATAACTGATTATTTCAAACTCAAATGGTGATAATCATTCATCCAAGCATCCCATAAACTTCAAAAGCATGCTAAAAAATGGAAGGAAAAAAAAATACAAAAGTCATCTCTGGTTTGGAACCAGGATTCCACATGATCAATTCTGAGATAAACACACCTAATATAAAATTCTTGAAACTTATCCTTTTAATGGAAAAAATCATCAAGATTTGAGATTGCAATAGCTAATAGTTGACCAGATCATATGGATAACCACATAGGCGCAAAAACAACTTGAAATTTCACAGATTTCAAATCATCATAACTTACATACTACTTACTCTTAGGTGATTAGTGAAATGTTTCTGCTTAAAGATCTTAAATTCTCCAATTTGAGTCCAAATACACAAATTTGAGTTTAATACTTCAAAATTCTGCAAATGAAGCAATAAATAGAAACGAGATTTGAAACCTAGCTCAAAGAAACAAAATAGGTTAATCCGCAACATATGTGATAATGTAAATGCAAATTGATTTAAGTTAGTGTTTAGTTTAGTATAGTAGCAACACATAGGCTAAGAAAGTGATAATTAGTACTTCAAGTGGCAATCAACTTTAGCTAAATTATGAACCAGAACAAAAAACTAAAGAATACCACCATAGACGGCTTGTCGAGGACATCTTTGTTCCAACTACAAGAACTTGATGGAACTGAGGGCACAGCTTGTAACCCTCAGATTGACTTTGATTACACGAAACCCACACATTAGTCTCAGCATCGATACTGAATGTAGCAAAATTTAGTCATTATTATCTTTGAGAAGTTTGTTTGATCAAACGTTATGAAAAAGGAGAAGAAAAGCATCAGATTCCTAGACTTACCTGAGAAAGGAAAACTGAATGTAGCAAAATTTAGTCGTCTGTAGTGTAATAACCCGAGGAGAGATTAAAACCCTAGTTTTATGAAAAGGAATGAAACAGGAGAGATTAAAACCTGGTGGTGACAGTCATCGATCTTCTTAACACCCTAGTTCCATAATTTCTTCTGCAGTAACACCAACACCATTTAATCAAACTGCATTGCAATCGAGTGATCAAAAAGCCAAATGAAAATTAGAATTAACAAAAACTTAATAGGGGATGATTTCGGTAATCCAGATGAACACGATCACATATAAACACAGATACGTGTTATGAATCGCCATTGAAACAGCTTTAAAATCAACAACTTACCAGAGATTAAGCGACGAGAGAGAGAAAGACATTCGGATCAACGATCACAGTGTGCATTATGCAATTTGAGAGAGAAAACGGGGGTGGGGTGGAGTATTTATAATTCATATCAGGGGTTTTCTGTTTTACTATTAAAAGGCCGTATCATTGGTATTTTGATTCTGTTTCTTTATTCTAAAAAGATCTTGTTAGTAATTATTACCTTATATCAAAAATAAATTATTATGGGAAAGTATTGTAATGCTTTGTTTTATTTTATTAAAATTAATTAATGGAGATATTTGTTAATTTAAATTCGTTATAATAACGAAATATTCTATAACTAGTTTTAGTAAACCCGTGTATTACACGGGTTGAATAAATAAAATATTAATAAAATAAAAATTAATAATTCTCTATCTATTATAATAAAAAAAAGTTTTAAAATGACACTTCGCACAATTCTAGACGATCTAATTTTAATTTTATCGCTTCTCTCTTCTATTAAATAACTACATTAAATACTAATATTATTATTTGATTGCTTTTGAGATTAAAAATTGTTTTTCAATAAATTGAGAAAGATGCTTTTATAAATTTAACTTCTAAATAAACAAATTTTTAACAATAAGAAAATTTTATGAAACAACAAATATTTTTAAAAATATGAAATATTTTAAAATGATTTTTTTAAATGATTTTTTTATAAAACAAATAACTAAAACTAGTAGTTATAATAAGGAAATTTTTAATATTAATATTTTTTAAAACATTTTATTTTGAAACAAAATGTTTATTAAAAAAAAAGCAATAAGGGTTTAAAAAAAGTTTATAACAATGATATCATTGTTTTATTACTTATATTCTTACTCATATGTAATTTCAATCATATTGTTTTATAATTAAAAAAATTAATTACTAATTATTTAATATTTTATTTATTCAACCCATATAATACACAAGGTACTAACCTAGTAAAATAATATTCTAAGATATGATATAACTAAAATTACATATGAGAAATAACTGTAAATAATAAAACATGATATAACTTTTTAAAATTTTGTTTTTAATTTTTTTCCAAAAAATAAACATTTTTGTTCTTAAACAAACCGTACAAAAAAATCATTTTTAAAAATTTTCTTATTATAACTCTTAAATTTGATTATTTTTGGTTTTTAAAAATTTGACTGTTTAAAATTACCAATTTTAAAATATTCCGTATTTTTAAAAAAGTTTTATGCTTTATAAAAATATTATTTTATAAAAAAATTATTTATTTAGAAATAAAAATAATGAATAGATTTCTTTCTTAATTTATTAAATTTTAAAAGTATTAAATAATATTATTAATAATTAAGGTAATTATTTAATATGAGAAAGAAGCAGTCAATTTTGATGATGATGATTGTGGTGCTACCATGTGTCATCTCAAATTACTCTTATATTAGAGTATGAAGATGAAAAGGTGATGTTTGAATTTATTTGTAGCTGAATATCGAAACAAAATATTTTATTTCAACATGTTTAATTAGCCAAATGTTTTTCTTGTTACTTTTAGAGTTAACTGCATAAATGGTCCCTGTGGTATATTGAAAATAACAGGTTTGGGTACTAAGGGTTTTTTTAACAAGTTTGTGTATTCTGTTTTCAATTTTATAACAATAATGAGTATTAAGACAAACCGCCGTTAGCTTTTCTATTAGTTTTAAATAAAATCACTAATATACCCTTTGAGGGACTACTTTTGTAATTTTATGTATCTCTTTGATTCAATGTGTGACATCCGGTAATTTTCCGTTACCAAACTCCGTTTGTTCCGTTAAGTCTTGCATACACGTGTCGTGCACACACACTAGTTGTCGTTGAACGTTGGTGACTTAACAATAATCAGTAATGTTAAATTGATGATAATTAAGTTAACAATGTGATTATTAAGTTATGCTTATGTGATTTAAATGTTAACTGTAATTTTATCGCGTAACGTGAAAACGCGTGTATTTAACCTGTATGTTTGTATCTAATTAAGGTGAAATATATTGCTGTCATTGTTAGTTTATATGTTTGTGGTTGTAGTTAAAAACCTTTTAAAAAGAGTTTAAAAGCTTAATTTTTATAAAAAGTAAATTACAAGGGTTTAAGGGGTAATTACCATAAATTAATAAAACAAAATCCCAACCCTAGCCCCCACACCCCCTCTCGGCCGCGACACCTTCAAACACACACACACAAACCTGCGATTTCAAGCAAGAAAGCTTCGAATTTGATCGATTACAAGGCATACAACAAGTTAGAAACATCAAAACTTGTCCATTACACGTTTAAAGGTTAGATTTTTGTATGTTTTTGATGATTCTTCATGTTGGCCGAATGTTTCATGCGAAAACTGCAATTGGTGGTTGATTGATGCCTAATTGTTGATGTTAATGTGTTTACTAGATAGATTACATGTTAATTAACGTCAAGTATGCAATAAAGGTTGGATTTTTACAAGTTTTTATGGAAATTACATTAGGGCCGAAACCCTAATTCGAAACTTGCAATTGGGGATCGATTTGTTGATGTTGGTTAGTGTTATTATGTTAGTTGGATTGTATATATGCAAGTTAACGTCGATTATGCAAGAAAGCTATGATTTTGATACATTGTTCATAGGTTACTAATAATAGTAACTTTATTTTGCATGAATTGATGATTGGTTGATGTATGAATGTTATGGATGTGTTTGTGATGATGATTAGATGCTAGATGGTTGATATGAATGTTAGGAATTCAAGAATGCATGTTGTAGTTCATACCTTACTAAAGATAGTAACTTTTGGGTATGAAAGTTGATGAATCATGATGATTAGGTGTTGTTGATCATGTTTAGATGTTGTCATGGACTTGAATTGGTATATAATTGATGAATTCATGAATGTAGTGTGAGTTTGATGAATTTGGGATGAACTTTCCCAAAAGGGAAACTTTAATTGTGCAAATCCTTGAATTGGATGATTTGAGCATGTTTGGGATATTAGGATCATGCTAGTGTGTTCATGGATGATTTCTAAGGTAACTAAATGTGTTGTTTATGTTGTATGAATGTTGATTTGGTTTGTTACCTGTTTTGGCCTGTTAGTGGAAAAATCATAGTATGAGTTATATAGGTAAGCTAGGACTTTTGTGGATTGATGATTGATTAAGAATGAACATTTTAGATGTTATGAGCATGATAACGGTTGAGATTCACATGACTTGTATGATATCTAGTTGTATGATGATCTAGTTGGTACATGTGATTAGTGAAGTGTTATATGTAATCAGTTTGTATGTTAATCATATGTGATGTACTGTTATGCTTGTTTGAATGAAATTTCACCTATAATGTCACCAACGGGTCAAACGGGTCAACTGGGTCAAATGTGTCTTGTATTCTAAAACCTTGAGTCCCTTGGTTTGTAGAGCACTTAGGGTTTCATGTTGATTCTGTGTACACGTACTTATGTACTCTTGTGTTCTAGGTGACCTTTGAAAGTTGTCTTTCCTTCTTTCTTTCAAGTTAAGCTCTAGGTTAATTCTTGCGCGTATCAGGTGAGTTCTTGCCCCACTTATTTTACATAATCTCTTTTGGGGGAGATAGCATACTGTTGATCACAAACGCTTTTATATATGAGTGTGTATAATATTGATATAGTGTTTTTACCATGGAAAGTCCTCACACTTTCGGATTGTTAATATTGAATAGCGGAGAAATTTTGGGTAGTACTACTGGGTCTGACGAGCCCCACCTGTGTGACTCGAGGTCATACGGGTGCAATTTTGTCCTAACACATATTCGTCACGACCTGGTAAGTCGTGACGGGAGGCAACAAACGTAACACAGTCGGCTTCGATCGCGAAATCACTATGATTAATATTTTTATGTTAATAGACTAGCTATCTATTGCAATACACTACTTATGCTCTGGAAACTGTTGATTGGTTTATATTTTAACGCAAACTTTTGAACTCACCAACCATGTGTTGACTTGTTTAGTATGCTATTCTCAGGTTAAGGTTGCCAGTTGCCTAGGAGCACGCACACCAGCATCGTTGAGTTGTCTACATTTGTTTGTTTACAAATTTGGGTTTATTTTCATATTAAACATTTGTGTTTGGGGCGCGTATGTTTTGCGCATTCTCTTTACATACTACTTGTTTTGGGTTTTATAGTTTTAAAAACGCTTCCGCAGTATTTTAAACGTTAACTTTGGTTTTGTTTATTAATCATATAGAGTCGTTCTTGGTAACTAATGACTGAGATCCTGGTATGTCACACGCCTCGCGGTAAAACCCCGCACGCGGATTTTGAGGGTGTGACACAATGACCATTTGTGTAGTTACTATAACTTAAAAACACCCAACCCCCATCCACTTCCGTCTCTTTCAAAAATCAGCCACCGTGAGGATTGAATCCACAATTGCTTTTACCCACCATCGTTTCCGACCACCACTACATCCGCTGCCGCCTACCATTTCAGCCCCTTGGGGAATAATGTCGCCACCGCGACCGCCATCGAACATCATCAAAGACAAAAAGCAACCACCACAGAATACCCGAAATTTGTCAAAAGGGTAAACCACCACCACCTAGCCACCACCATCGGCCATCATCACCACGATTTTGTCCAACCACACCCATCCGACGGCACCACCACATCAGCCTTTTAGCCGATCCAGACGATGGAAAAGGAACCGCGGGGCTGGTATTTTAATTTTAATGATGGACCCATTAGCTGATGCTCTCAAAAGAACCCAACAGTTACTTTATCATGAGGCCGAGTTTATGGTTGCAACTTCAGCAGCCTGTCAAGCAATTTGGCTAAGGGGTTTAACCCTCGATTCGTTCCGTTTCGTAAGATCAGGTATATTCAAGTTGATTTTTTTGTAAATAATGCTACTGATTTGAGAGGGTTAATTGTTCCATTACCGCGCAACCTAAACACATAGTTGCCTCAATCTGGTTCGTTTCTGTTCATGTATTGGCAAGCCACAAGTCATTGTTCTCCGACCCGTCTTGTTCGATTTCCATTCTGTTCATGAACTAGGTAACAAACTAACTAATTCCTGTCAGTTGTATATGCGTACATATATAATTATGTACGCCATTTGGCTATTCAAGAGTCCTTTTGACTTGTTTTCCTGTCACCAAGTGATCAAATGATTAGAATCTGACTTTATTAAAGGAGATGAAATGTGGTGTGAGTTATAGTGACTTACCTGCCAACTGGAAACACATTACCTGCCAACTGGAAACACATAAAAGTCAGCGTTGCTGAGTGAGTTCTAGTTTTATAAATAAAATGCTTTTCTTTCGTTTAAAACCGTACTTTACTTTCGTAAGCGATCATACATCATACGTACACATAGATAATAATTTATTATTATCTTTCAACGTCATTCATTAACCTTCCTTCGTTCATTCCTTCCGGATCAAGGTCATTGCTATACCCCAAACGTGGGCACAAAGCGGGTACTGGGCCGAAGTTTATCAGACTTCCATTCATTGCGCACAAAGCCTGGCACCAGCACCGGGGTAAGCGACAAAGATCCGTGTCAATCTCATGGATTGAATCCCTTATGAGTCTTTTGTGACAACATGGTCACTCACCTCAACTTTGGCATACAAGTCTTTTGTGACGGCACAGTCACTCAACTCAACCTTTGGCATACAAGTCTTTTGTGACAGCACAGTCACTCAACTCAACCTTTGGCATACAAGTCTTTTGTGACAGCACAGTCACTCACCTCAACCTTTGCTTGCAAGACTTTTCCATTCATTCATTACATCGTTAATGCATGCATTCTCTCAATCCATACGTTCCCTTTTCATTATCTTCCGCTTTACGTTACATAATACTTTTCATTTACTTTTCATAATCATACCACGTAAAGCCACGGAAAATAAACATACATAATAAGGAACATAACATAAACATAACCATACCATGCATAGCATCATCACATAAGACATCATAAGGTCAACATACATTACCCCCGGAAACATCCCAAGTCAAAGCCTACACTTAAGCTCTACATCTCAAAATCCTCCGAAAATTCTGTCCCCTTAAAGAAATGCGGATGAACACCTCGGAAAATATTCTAAGTGTCTCAAAGAGATGCGCATTAAATAATAATAAATCTTTTTGATGTGGCCTTCCTAATAACAAAATACATTTTTGTAATCTATAATGATTTTGTTTTTAAAGACTGTTTTCATTAATAAATTTAGTCTTAAAGTACGTGAGATTTTATGACTGCATTCTTAAAAAGTTCTATTTTGAAAACTCTCATTAATTAATTTAATATTATCATAAAATTTTATGCATTGCACAAGCCTCCTACGTGAAGTTTCTGATTCTATCTTGAATAAGTTATTGTTAATTTTGAAAATTCTCATTAACCATAAACATGCTTTATTCAACCAAATCTAAAAATATCGCTACTAATTGATGGCCATAGTAAAAGATATGTGTGTTTTTCTTACATGATATGCACTTAAAACAAAATTTATGGGTGGTTTCATTTTAGTGCAAACGATTTCATGCACGATGTTCGGTTCGGTTATAGTTTAGCCTGCCAATATGTTGCTAAATGGGTCGGGTTCGCGGCTTGACCCTTCTATTTTTCAACTTGTTTAAAATACTATGTTTTATGCAAAAACTAAAAGATAAAATATAAATAAACATATTATAGTTACTATAATGCGATTGTTTACAACACAATTGTAATTTATATAGTTTTAAGTTGAAGAAAAAAATACAAAAAAACAAAAAAAAAGTTTCTTTTACGGGTTGAATAGGTCGTTTTGGTGTCAAAAACACCAGTGTTACTATTAATGGAAACAAAATTGTAGTATATATAATACTCCCAACTCCCAAGAGCATATTCTATTTTATATAGAACTTACGTGTTAAATGTATATTAGGTGACTAAGATCATTTAGGTAGGTGCTAGTAGAGTAAGCCTCAATGTGAATAGTGTGAGAATTGATAGAATTTATTATATACTCTTATAAAATTGAAATATCATACACATCCTACTTAAAAGTTAAAATATCATGATATGCTTTTAAAACTAGGCAAAATGCATATTTCTTTATTTGGTTCTTCTTTGAACTCTGGCCCGAATTAAAGAGAGTCAGCGAGACAGTATCGAATAGATTTGATAAAAGAGATATGACGACAAAAAGATTTGACCGAAATGTCGAAGAGATACACGACATGTATACGTAACACATATATTTATGAAATTAACGGGTAAATACCTGATACATACCCGAAGGATTTTGCGTGTATGAGATACTTTATTAATAAGGTATGGGGTTAAGAGTACCTAAACCTGTCACAAACCCACCCCATTATTATTCCTAACACTCAAGAATTAAAATTGAAGCAATTTTAATTTGAAGTATAAAAAAAACAATAGGTCAATATATATATATATATATATATATATATATATATATATATATATATATATATATATATATATATATAAATATATATATATTAATATTGATGGAGTCATTTTATTCTCTCTCCCAAAATAGATTAAACTTAGCAAGAGGGATTAAAATATATGTTTTATTTACACTACTTGGGAGAGAGAATAAAATGACTCCATCAATATTAATATATATATATTTATATATATATATATATATATATATTGACCTATTGTTTTTTTTATACTTCAAATTAAAATTGCTTCAATTTTAATTCTGAAAAGTGAAAACCTAAGAGTAAGAACACAAAAGGGCTGATTATCCTACCATCGTAAGTCGTAACATCGTTCTCAATAATGCATCGGATTAATGGGCTTTGATCCATAGTAGCACTAACTTTTAATGGGTTGTGAATTGGTCCATGGTACTACTACCTTTTAAGCCAATACAATAGACAACAATGACTTTAAAATTCATTAACAGACAACAATGACTTTATAAATTACTATATAAGTATTAATTATTTAAAATGTTATTTGAATTTATAAAAATTATTATTCATATAATTTATAACAATATCATGTTTTAAATGGAAAAACATTAAAAAAACATCCAGATATAAAGAAATATTCTTTTGTGACATATACATATTAAAAACGTGGTTTATTGAGCAATAATCATAAAACAAAAAAAAAAAAAAAAACAGCAAAAAAATCTCTAACTTGCATTATATAATAAAACAAAAGATTATAATAGGAGAAACGATTTAAAAAAAAGTTTGAAAAACACACGATTTTTGACATTTATAAAAAAAAAGCTTAAAAAAGAGGTGGTTATTTTTATATTTATGGCATGCTTTATCAATTAATATTAATAATTATAAATATAACGGAAATAAATAACAATAAAAAAGTTTCAAAAAAATAAAAATAAAAACATTTTTTAAAATATAAAAAAAGTTCATTTGATAAAGAAAAATGGGTGTGAGTTGTTTTGTTAATTTAATTAAATAACTAGCCTCTTAATTATTAAAAGAACTTTGTCATTTACATATATAGCCCTTAAGATGTAAATGAACTAAAATACCTTTAATAATTTTAAAATTCATTAAGATCAACAACAATGACTTTATAAATTATTATATAAGTATTAACTATTTAAACTGTTATTTGAATTTATAAAACTTATTTTTCATATACATATTAAAAACGTGGTTTATTGAGCAATAATCATAAAACGTAAAAAACAAAATAGCAATAAAAATCTTTAACTTGCATTATATAAAAAAACAAAAGATTGTAAAACAAGAAACGATTTAAAAAAAAGTTTGAAAAACACACGATTTTAGACGTTTATAAATATATAAAAGCTTTAAAAAAGACGTGGTTATTTTTATATTTAAGGCATTCTTTATCAGTTAATAATTATAAATATAACGGAAGTAAATATCAATAAAAAAGTTTCAAAGAAATAAAAATAAAAACATTTTTATAAAATATACAAAAAGTTCATTTGATAAAAAAGAATGGGGTGTGGGTAGTTTTGTTAATTTGAGTAATTAAATAACTAGCCTCGTAATTATTAAAAGAACTTTGTCATTTACATATATAGCCCTTAAGATGTAAATGGACTAAAATACCTTTAATAAGATCAATATTGTAGACTTTAAAATTCATTAACATCGACAACAATGACTGTATGAATTACTATATAAGTATTAATTATTTAAACTGTTATTTGAATTTATAAAAGTTATTATTCATATAATTTATAACAATATCATGTTTTAAATGGAAAAATATTAAAAAAAAACTAGATATAAAGAAATATTCTTTTATGACATATATATATTAAAAACGTGGTTTATTGAGCAATATTCATAAAACGTAAAAAACAAAATAGCAATAAAAATCTTTAACTTGCATTATATAATAAAACAAAAGACTTTAAAAGGAGAAACGATTTAATAAAAAGTTTAAAAAACACACGATTTTAGACATTTATAAAAATAAAAGCTTTAAAAAAGATTTGTTTATTTTTATATTTAAGGCATGCTTTATCAATTAATAATTATAAATATCACGGAAATAAATATCAATAAAAAAGTTTCAAAGAAATAAAAATAAAAATAATTTTTCAAAATATACAAAAAGTTCATTTGATAAAGAAGAATGGGGTGTGGGTTGTTTTGTTAATTTGAGTAATTAAATAACTAGCCTCTTAATTATTAAAAGAACTTTGTCATTTACATATATAGCCCTTAAGATGTAAATGGACTAAAATACCTTTAATAATATCAATATTGTAGACTTTAAAATTCATTAACATCGACAACAATGACTGTATGAATTACTATATAAGTATTAATTATTTAAACTGTTATTTGAATTTATAAAAGTTATTATTCATATAATTTATAACAATATCATGTTTTAAATGGAAAAATATTAAAAAAAAACTAGATATAAAGAAATATTCTTTTATGACATATATATATTAAAAACGTGGTTTATTGAGCAATATTCATAAAACGTAAAAAACAAAATAGCAATAAAAATCTCTAACTTGCATTATATAATAAAACAAAAGATTGTAAAAGGAGAAACAATTTAAAAAAAAGTTTGAAAAACACACGATTTTAGACATTTATAAAAATAAAAGCTTTAAAAAAGACGTGGTTATTTTTATATTTAAGGCATTCGTTATCAATTAATAACTAGCGTTTTATCCATGATAACGCGCGTCGAAAAACCGATTTATATTTCGGTACCAGCAACACATCAAAAGTGGCAATCGAGCCAATGCAACGGACACCGTTTATGTATATTAAAGATTACAGGTTGGCTTAGAACCGATGGTAGGTTGCGGCTGCAAACCAAAAACAGGTGCCTCGCCAGGACAAACGAAACCGAAACCAGCCTCTGTTTATCATCATAGCCACAAGGCAACCAAGACGAAGAGTCTTGGATGAATACATGACCTCATCATCGACACGATGCCTTCTAGCAGACCCAAACCATTAAAATCAAACAACAGTCAAGTGAGCTTATAACAGAACCTAAGATCGACATTAACAATCAAGCAAACAATCATGCCAGTTATGAAAACACTAAATGGGTACCGAAGGGACAAAAAGGCATAAAAGGCACCAACAATTGTGGCACCACCACTCTAAACACCCGCGGACAACCGCAAATCCCACCTCAAACACGAAGGGGAGACAAAACGATAACATTTGTCGGTCACCGCCACTGTCAAAGTTCTCATCGGAACCAATAGATGAAAAGAGGTCTACATCAATGGCTCACCACGATGCAAACGCCTCCGAAGGCGGTCATCGGACCATCGACGACGCCATACAACGACAGATCTAAAAGATCACCGCCACCAGACGCCACCGAAGACGGTAGACGAGCTGTGACTGTCTCCAAGGCAACCGCCGCCATCACACGCGCTGACGACCATCGGCCACCGCCCTTTTCGCGTCGATCTAGCGACAAACAGAAGGGAAACCGCCCACGCCCCCACCGCCATCGTCATCGTCACAAAATCGAATCAACCGCACCAAATGCTCCTTCCGTTGCGGAGACGGTATTCGAAAGCCGTAGGCAGTGAAGGCGGTGGCGGTGGCGGTGAGCGGTTGTTTTCTCTCCCTACAAATGAACCAGAGAGTCCCTCTTATCTCTCTCTCTCCTTCCCCTTTTTCTCTGTATAAATATCTTTGAGAATAGGACAAATTGCAAAGCCAGCAAATTATGATGGCTAAACTACAAACCAAGTTAAATACCCTGCTTCTTTCATTTGCTTTTTAAATATTTAAGGAAATTATAAATATAACGGGAATAAGTAACAATAAAAAAGTTTCAAAAAAATAAAAACAAAAACATTTTTTTAGAATATACAAAAAGTTCATTTGATAAAGAAGAATGGGTTGTGAGTTGTTTTATTAATTTGAGTAATTAAATAACTAGCCTCTTAATTATTAAAAGAACTTTGTCATTTACATATATAACCCTTAAGATGTAAATGGACTAAAATACCTTTATAATATCAATATTGTAGACTTAAAATCCATTCACATCGACAACAATGCCTTTATAAATTATTATATAAGTATTAATTATTTAAACTGTTATTTGAATTTATAAAAATTATTATTTATATAATTTATAACAATATCATGTTTTAAATGGAAAAACATTAAAAAAACATCCAGATATAAAGAAATATTCTTTTGTGACATATATATTAAAAACATGGTTTATTCAGCAATAATCATAAAACGAAAAAAACAAAATAGCAATAAAAATCTCTAACTTGCATTATATAATAAAACAAAAGATTGTAAAAGGAGAAACGATTTAAAAAAAAGTTTGAAAAACACACGATTTTAGACATTTATAAAAATAAAAGCTTTAAAAAAGACGTGGTTATTTTTATATTTAAGGCATGCTTTATCAATTAATAATTATAAATATAACGGAAATAAATATCAATAAAAAAGTTTCATAGAAATAACAATAAAAACATTTTTTTAAAATATACAAAAAATTCATTTGATAAAGAAGAACGGGGTGTGGGTTGTTTTGTTAATTTAAGTAATTAAATAACTATCCTCTTAATTATTAAAAAAACTAAATGTGTGCACATGAGTTTTAACTACTTAAAAAATGAATATTATCCACTCAATGACGTATAATATGTGTTAGAATGATACAAATGACTAGTAAATATCTTAAAAATTATGAGATTCCTATAAACATATATATATTTTTTATTATATTTCATATGAAACAATGAACAAATTTATAATCTACTCAATTTACAAATGTGAAACTCATGTGTAGATTATTTTATCTACATATACGTAGCCAAACAAATAAAAAAATTTAAAATATAAGTAACCATTAATTTGATGGGTTTGTATGTTAGTTTTATTGTTTTTAATGTAAATACAAGCATAATTGTGTATAAAACGTATAAAAATTAAAAATAGGACTTATTCATGTTAGTTCTCGCAATTTTTAATCTATTTACAAGTTCTCATATGATCCTAACCCAAAAATAATATATCTCCTAAATAAGAGAATTCAATATATCCATTGCTAGACCTACTTAATTGCGCATTTACACAACTCTGAATCAAAATTACATGCATATAAAAACCCACCATAGTTTCTCTTTTGTTTCATAAAAGTCCTCAACAATATTTGCATGATAAAAAACCAACATTCTTTCTGTTTTTTCACATAAAAAACCCTCAGCTCGTTTAAATTATGGATCTTTTAAGCTATGGAATCAATTATATTGAGGGATTTTTATGTGAAAAAACAAAAAATATGTTGGTTTTTTATGTGCAAAAATTGTTTGAGTGACTTGTAAAAAAAACATAAAGTATGATGATTTTTACGTGCAAAAAATTATAACGGGGCTTTTGTAAAAAAAAGAATATTGGTTTTTTGTAATATTTACCCTATTTTTAAATTTATAAAAAGATCTATTAATAACCAATAACCTAGTTAATAATCATAAGCTATATTTTTAAAGATGAATATATTTAATATTTTTTAAATAAACTTAGTGATTAGAAATATATTTTTAGAATAAAAAATTCTATGATTATATGTGATTTTTTGAAAGATCATAAGCATTTCTATCATGCACACGAGTTATTTTATGTCAAATTCTATAAGCATGTTAGGAACCAGCTTGAAAGGATGTTATATTCTAAACTATGTTAAGCTAGTACCTCCTTGAAAGGATAATGATGATCATTCCTAATTGATTTAGTTCAAACATAATTGAACAAACTAACCTAAACTTAAACTAACTTATACTTAAAACTCTAAAACATCTCAAATAATCCAACATTAGTCACACTTGTTATGTCTAACATATTTAACTTGTTACAGGTTAAAATTCTAATCATATTAAATCATGAACCTAACTAAACTTAATACCTAATGTTTAAGAGTTAACCTACAACTAATGGGTCCCTAATACACCTCTAATGGTCATTAAGACCCGATTAACCTTTGGATGAAACCTACAATTCAGAAGCCACCCATCACAATACCAACACAACTACTACCTAATGCTTACTCATCAAACCTAGAACTTAGCTCCATCATAACCTACCCATACCGCCACCACCTCCTTTGCTCTCAGTCGACCGCACCAAACCACCACCCTTAAAACCACCATTCTCCCACACTAATCTCTCCATCGGCTCTTCCACTTTCTCTGACCACCACCAACATCCATCACTGTCATCACCCTAAATAACCATCAACGCTACCGTGGATCATCATCATTCACACCCTTCACCTCTAGAACTCATCGCTGGTCCCAAACAACTGGATTCCATCAACTTCTCGTTTGTTACTCACGGGCTAAAGTTGTTCCAGGATCATACTCATCACCCAAGCAACATATAGAAAAAATCAAGAAATAGGGCAGAAGTCAAGCAAATATTTAGTAAACAATAATTAGAGCACAAGTTTCAGATTAGGTCGTTTACCTTGTCTCTTCAAGGCTTCAAGAAAGAGCAATGAACACTTAGCTTCAGCACTTCACGCCTCCTACAATGATGCGAGGTTCAGCAATTCAACTCGACTTTTATTGAAACCAGATTCAAATAAGATTTAAAATGCAAGCATAAAATTCACTAATCCAAATATTCAAATCATGTGATTATTACTAAACTCCCACTGAACAATATCGTGCCACTAATCAAGTTTTAAGGAAAAATCATGGTGTTACCTGATCCACTTAGAAAAAAAGGGATACGTGAGTGCTACCACCCTCATTTGTCGGGTATGAAAAATCCCCATTTGTAAGCAAGCACCAAGCAACGAAACAAGCTTCCTCACCTACAAAAAGATTAACAAAACTACCGTAAGTCACAAGACTCAGATTTTCATCATGAAGAATATATTCTGATCTACATCTACAATGTTAGGGACAACAATCATGGTGTAAATACGCCGACCCGTGAGCTGAATAATAGACTAGCCCCTCTCGAACCGGACCGACTATCGTTCTTGTTTTCAATGTTTTTGTCTTGTTAGGCTTCAGTTTGTTTTTGTCTTGTTATTTGAATTGTCTTGTTTGGTGTATTAAGAGAGTCCCCCTCTCGAACTGGGCTATCATAATGATAAAAAATGGTAAACTAATATAGAAGATATGTTTATTAATATATGCTTGTATGTGTGTTTGGCACAAGGAACTCACCTCAACATCTCCATGTTCAACTTTTCTGGTTTACTTCATTCATCTGCTTTCTTGACAACACCGTCCTTTGTAGGTTCTACATTATTAGCAGCAGGTTTAGATAAATATGAGAAAAAACTAGTATCAAAACCAAGAGTTGGGATAAATGTACTTTAAAGATCAAAGAAAAAAAGAATGAGACAGAATATTGCTTAAACTCATAGAAGTCGGTATATGATCCTTTCCGCTAAGCATGCTTGCTGTTGTCCTTCCCACTATTGTCAACACATTAGAATAGACAAATTCAGAAGATAATTAAGTTGAGAATAATACTAAATAATTGTAGCAACACGTTTTAATTGAAGAAATGATAAAAGAAACAAACCTGGGCAGATGACGCTCACGACTGGACAAGTGTTCACAACTAGATAAGTGACACTTCAGTAAAGATCAAAAACAACTAATTCTGAAACCGGAGCCGGACACGATTAACACACCACCTCTAGAAACACCAGAGAGCATTTTTGGCCTAAAATCATCAAGTTTCTCCAATGACTTCCCCAAAGGCCTCACAATAAGTGTTGACTTTCGAGTACTACCTTAATAAAGCACACACTAATCTTATGGACCTCTCAAGCATTGAAAAGACCTCCATAAATAAAGCATACACATTTTACAAGTATATATGATGGAGAATATCTTAGTGAAACAATATATTGTTTGGACACAGGTTCTGACAAGTGCCAAGTATTTTGATAAAAAGCAACATTTTTTTACGAGGATAAAAACGCACCTTCAATTGGGCATAAGGAGAATGTGTAGAGGCATTGGGTCAACACAGGTTACATTTTTATATCAAATGAAAAAATAACTTAAAAAGAAGACATGACAAAGTGATTAAAAGTTGCTCAATATTGTACTTTTAGAGTATAAAACCCCCCAAAATTATTTTATATGGTAAAAAGTCTATTATTATTGAAACGGTTTCAAAACAAATATTTATAAAAATTCCACACTTTCTAAGCAATAAAGTTTTTTTAGTGAAACCCAATATTTTGAACTGATCTTCACTTGGGCATGTGTAAAATGTGTAATGGGCTATACTTCGTCCAATCGCCTTAATGTATCATCTTGCAGCAGCCAATGTCAAATAAAAACAGAATAGTGACGAGAGAAAACTAATAAAGAAGAAATATTTATTTATATATGTGAGTACGTGTGTGTGATGCAAGAAACTCACCTCATGATCTTTAAGTTCAGCTCTTCCGGTTTGACTTGGTTCATCTGCTTTCTTGACAACATCCGTCTTTGCTGGACCAACCTTATTAGCAGCAGGATTAAATAGTGATAGAGAAAACTATATCAACAATTCAACACCAAGAATAGGGATTAAATATTTCAAACATAAAACAAAAAGAATGAGACAGAATATTGGTGACAATCACGGTAGCAGGATTAGGATTCTTCCCTGCTAAGCATGATTGCTGATGTCCTTCCCACTACTAGCAACACCTTGGAATAAAAACCTTCAGGAAAAAAGTTAAGTGTGTGTTTGACGCAAGGAACTCTGCTCAACATCTTCAAGTTTAACTTTGTTTGGTTTAACTGGTTCATCTGCTTTCTTAACAACAACCATCTTTGCAGGGCCTACATTATTAGTAGCAGGTTAAAATACTATGAGAGAAAACTAACATCAACACCAAGGGTTCGGGTTAATATACTTCAAGGATCAAAGGAAAAAATAAGACAGAATATTGGTGAAACTCACGTAGCCCGTATATGATCTTTCCCGCTAAGCATGCTTGTTGTCGTCCTTCCTACTACTAGCAACACATTAGAATAGATAGATTAAAAAAATTAATTTCAAAATAATACTAAATAGTTGGAGCAACACAATGTTAGTTGAAGAAATGATAAAAGAAACAAACCTGGGCAGACATGAAACAGACGATAGGGCAAGTGCTCACAACTAGATAAGTGACTCTTCAGTAAAGATCAGAAAGTAAAAATTCTGAAACAACAAAGAGCTTTTCTGGCCTAACATCATCAAGTTTCTCCGGTGACTTCTCCAAAGTTCTCACAGTACCAATGCCAGGAAAAGAGTTGCAAAAACTCAACCATCAAAGTGTTATAGATAAGTTAGGTGTTTTCGGATGCATATGTTCAGTACAAAGCAGCTTTTTTCTTTCAAACAGAAAACAAAACAATTAAACTCGTAAATGCAAATTGTTACCGGTTAGTAGGATGAATGCGCTTATTAGCTTCTTCCACGATTCTATAAACTGCTTCAATAGATTTCAAAAATATCTGACCATAACAAAAAACAATGTCAAGAATAATTTCATGGTTAATTCTTTAATAAATTATTATAAAACCATGATCACCTTCTAATCTGAACTCTTCAATCCTTTCATCTTTCCATTAATATCCTCACGAGGCAAGTTATCAAGACCACCACCAGATATAAAATCTATAGCTTTAACAGTCTTCGAGTGAGAATCTTATTGCATTAACAGTCTTCTATTGTCCGGAACAACATGTGTATGTGTGCTTACAAGCCACCAATGAATATTATATATCACCTTAGTTTGGCAAGAATGAGTGAAGTAGAAATTGGTAATGCAACAAATCAGCAACCCTAAAAAAAGCAATTAAAATAAAACAATTAAACTAGATAACAAAAGAATAGTTACTTTAATTAATGAAAGAGAGATCACTTCATGCCTCGAGATAGAATTTCACCTGCACAAACTGGGGTATAAGTATGAGAATGATTATCACAATGACATGATTCATAATAACATGTGTTAATCAAATCAAACATTAGACATTCACACCATTTCTTTCTTGTCCAAATCAAATGCAATACTTCATGCATAACTTTTGTAGGTTCTTTCTTGTGCACATGAGCTTTAAACTACTTCCTATCCATCAATATAAATGCCTAAAACATGCATTAAATCCCACACGATCACATTCCCCAACTTAATACTTTTTCGTCCCGAAAAAGACATGTAATGGGATCATAATTAACGTGTTAACCTTTCTCACACCTCATTTCACCAAGGAAAAGTACTAATGCTCTAACCTTGATTGTTGGTATATTGTTTTTTTTCAAACCCAGACCCCCTTTCCGTCCCAACTAATGCCTTGTGCTTGTGAGTTTAATTTATATTTACCATGATGGTTTTAATTGTCCCCAAACTTAACATACACAATAAAACCTACCCAACCGTAAGGTTTTCTGAGGATTCACCAAACCACAACTTGACTTGGCCATGCACCTCTAACAATGACACAGTGAGTAATTAAGGCAACTTAAGGTTATGAGGATCATATTGATGATTTTCGGGTCTTAAACGCCCTATTTTGATTTTCTGATCCTCAATAACCGCGGTGATCGTTTTCTATTTTATATACATCCATTCATGCTTAATACCAGCATACTGACACAGTGAGTAATTTAAGGCAACTTAAGGTTATGAGGATCATATTGATGATTTTCGGGTCTTAAACGCCCTATTTTTGATTTTCTGATCCTCAATAACCGCGGTGATCTTTTTCTATTTTATATACATCCATTCATGCTTAATACCAGCATACTGACACAGTGAGTAATTTAAGGCAACTTAAGGTTATGAGGATCATATTGATGCCCTATTTTGATTTTCTGATCCTCAATAACCGCGGTGATCGTTTTCTATTTTATATACATCCATTCATGCTTAATACCAGCATACTGACACAGTGAGTAATTTAAGGCAACTTAAGGTTATGAGGATCATATTGATGATTTTCGGGTCTTAAACGCCCTATTTTTGATTTTCTGATCCTCAATAACCGCGGTGATCTTTTTCTATTTTATATACATCCATTCATGCTTAATACCAGCATACTGACACAGTGAGTAATTTAAGGCAACTTAAGGTTATGAGGATCATATTGATGATTTTCGGGTCTTAAACGCCCTATTTTGATTTTCTGATCCTCAATAACCGCGGTGATTTTTTTTTTTTTATATACATCCATTCATGCTAAATACCAGCATACTAACACGGTGAGTATTTAAGGTACCTTAAGGTTATGAGGATCATATTGATGATTTTCGGGTCTTAAACGCCCTATTTCGATTTTCTGATCCTCAATAACCACGGTGATTTTATTTTCTTTTTTATATATATCCATTCATGCTTAATACGAGCATAAGGATAATATTTTCACTGCTACTATTTTTAATTTGAGTGCAAAACAATAAAAAGCATGGCGTGTGTGAAAGTGAATGCCGACTCGGCGACTCGGAACCTATTTTGGTCGGGACTCGGTTTCTCAACCATGTATATTAAGATGGGAAGCTAAACACATCCATATATTAGTTAATTTACACGAAAGACATTAGGGTTCTTTCTTTGGGTTGAGCCTACCAACACATCAAGAATATTTTGCATTTTCCTCCCCAAAGATCCAATCCATGTATAAGTATTAACATGTCAACTTCCTATCATTTCCCATATAGTTTCAACTCTAATTCAAGAGACATCATTACAACTAACATCAATCATGCATAACCATCAAAATCATTACCAACAAAAAACATAGATCAAGAAACAGAAGTCTAATATGTATGCATTTAACCTAAGTTGATCCAACATAACAACAAAAACATAAAACACACCAAATGAAAAACACATATCATTAATACTAATGAAATAGATAGAAGAGAAAGACTACATAACCTGATAAGAATGATCACCAATGCTTTGCTCAATCGGAACCACCTCCAGAAACATAAATTGTTGAGAGCTCTTTAAGAATGACAACATCAAGTTTCTCCAGGCCTCATACCAACCGACTATAAAGAGAAACAGAAAAGTGATATTCAATGCAAGAAATATAGAACTTTAGACTAATTTGCAACATTAGATATTCTACTCAAACTACCATAAAAGTATGTAACACAAATTACAGAAATACCAGCATGAGTGTATTGAAAACAAATTTACAACACCTTGAAAATGCACCAACCAGGCAAAAGTCGAAATTCTTCATAAAAGCCAAAGTAAAAGCAACTAGCTAGTAAATCTCACTAGAAACACAAACTACGTAGCTCCTGATGTAATATAGCCAAGTAAAAACTAAATAATGTGCTTTTTTTCATATCAACGTGCCATAAGGGGAAAATAAATGACAAAGAGAACAGAACATGTAAAGAAAAAACCACAAAAATTTAACTACCTGGTGCAGATAAGAGCGTGAAACAATAATTAGCAGCTCATTCAAAAACTTCTCCTCTTCTTGTGTGTGTGTGTGAGTGTAAAAAAGAACCAGAGGAACGTTGACTGAGAGCAAGTGTCCCTGTCATTGTTTCTTTGTCCCTGGACAAGATTAAAGAGGAAAAAAATGCATTAAAAAACAGTACACACACATGGATTGAACGCAAGCACCTGCATGAGCAGAAGAAAGGTGATCTGAAGAAACCACAATCATGATTGGTTCATAATAACGGAATCTTGGTTATATCCAGAAAATCATAATGTGAAAAAATGGTAAATATTCTACTCCCCATCATCCACCCATGGAAACCTTTTAGTCAAAACGCCAAAGTAAAATCTCTATAATAAGACGGTTAATTTTGCAGCATATGCAAGCATTTATTTTGAAATGTCTGCACATTCGTTTGACCATATAGCTTACCCGGTTGACCTATTAGATACTATAGATAAGCTATCTTTTAAGCTATTTGTTTAACTTACCCCGGATGGTCCTTTTAGATCATAAAACCTGCAAAATCATTTTATATGCAAAAAAACTCGTATAATAGTAAAACAACATATTCTTTGGACACAAAAGTTCTTAAAAAGTGCAGCTTCTGGACAACAAAAGTTTTGATGAAACCAACCCCGGATGGTCCTTTTAGATCGTAAAACCTGCAAAATCATTTTATATGCAAAAAAACTCGTACAATAGTAAAACAATATATTCTTTGGACACAAAAGTTCTTAAAAAGTTCAGCTTCTAGACAACAAAAGTTTTGATGAAACCAACATTTTTTTTGACAAGGATAAAAACTCGCCTTCAATTGGGCATAAGGATAAAAACTCGCCTTCATTGGGTCAACTCACATTACCTTTTTATATCAAATGAAAAAAAATTTCTTTAAAAGAAAGACATGACAAAGTGAATAAAAGTTACTCAAAATTGTAAGTTTAGAGCATACCCAAAAAAAATTTTAATAAAAAAACATTTTTTATGATAAAAAGGAAGATTATTATTGAAATGATATAATCTCTCAAAACAAAAGTTTATAAAAAAATTCTCATTTTCTAGACAATAATTATTTTAGTGAACCCAATGTTTTTTGACATATAATAAACTCACCATCAATTGGGCATCTGAGAATGTGTATTGGGTTATTCGCCGTCGAATCTCCCTAATGTGTTTGGCCACGCGATAAGTTGGTGTCAACATTCTTGCAGCAGCCAACTGACAAATTTTTAAACAAAAACAGGTTAGTGATGAAAGAAAAGTAACGTAGAAGGGGTGTTTATTTATATATGTGTGTACGTGTGTGTGTGTGTGATGAATAGAACTCACCTCGACATCTTCAGGTTCAGCTTTTCTGGTTTGACTTGGTTAATCTGCTTATACCGTCTTTGCAGGTCCTACCTTATAGTGATTAGAAAAAACTAATATCAATACCAAGAATATGGATTAATATATTTCAAACATAAATAAAAAAAGAATGAGACAGAATATTGGTGAAAGTTGAAACTCACACCCGCTAAGCATGATTAATGTCCTTCCCACTACTATCAACACACTAGAAAAAAAAGTAACATATAAGAGTTGGGTCAAGATGTTCGGCTCGTGACTAATATTTCAAACTTGGGCTTGACTTGTGAATGATTTTTTAACTTGAGCTCAGCTCAAACTCAACTTGTTTTTTATTTATTAATTAAAAGCATGATGCTTGCCACTATAAGAACTAATATAACGTTAAGAATAATACTAAATAGTTTTATAAACACATGTTAATTGAAAAGATGATTAAAAAAATACCTGAGCAGATGTACTTATAGGAATCTGCATCAAAAATCAACTTACAGAAGGTAATTTGTGATATTATTGATTGAATAAATGAATGATACAAGGCTGAATATACATAGACTAGGGAATATAAACAAACCTAGATAAAATAGGAAAAGATAACTATGGTAACAATAACAGCCCACTAATGAAAGATACGGCCTAATAGTCTAATACTCCCCCGCAAGTTCAGGGCGGTCAACAACCTGTAACTTGGATCGTAGAAGGACAAACTTCTGTGAGGGAAGTGGCTTTGTGAAAATATCAGCAATTTGATCTTCTGTCGAAATGAACTTGACATTTAGTTTGCCCTGTGAGACCTGTTAGCGAACAAAATGGTAATCAACTTCAACATGTTTGGTGCGGTCATGAAAAACTGGATTGGCAGTGAGATAGGTAGCACCAAGATTGTCACACCAAAGAGTGGGAGCTCCACTGTCCAAACCAAGTTCGCGAAGAAGTGACTTCAGCCAAATCAATTCTGCGACGTTACACAAAACCGTTTGCTCGCTTGTGTGAGGGCAAGAAAGGCGATGAATTATGCCAAGGTTGCGACAAAGAGTAGCTAATGGACGAAATTCGCCACCCCAATCTGATTGGATACATTTGAGTTTGGTGTTGAACTGGCGTTCAACCATGCTGTTGAAATTGGTTAAAATGGCATAAACATCAGATTTTTGAGATAACGGGTAAAACCACATATAACGGGTGTAATGGTCAACACATAACAAAAAATAACGATGACCATCAAAAGATGGTGACGGGGTAGGGCCCCAAACATCACAATAAATAAGATCCAAAATATGATGACTACGAAAAGTAGAATCAGGTATATGTAATTTAGATGATTTTCCCATTTGACAAGAAGAACATAAATGTTTTGACAATTTATTCGAAACTGGTAAAGAACAATAAGAAACAATAGAATTAAAAACTTGAGGGTAGTGCGTGTAGACTCGTCCTTCACAAGAAAATAGGAAGAATGAAATTCAAAAAAGACATTATTGTCAAGACAAAACTTTTGAACTGATAAAAGGTTTTGTTTAAGTTTAGGGACATGAAGAATATCAGAAAGATTAAAGGTTTTATTGGAAGAGTATATTATGGAAAAACCAATATGAAAAATAGGTATCGAAGAACCATTGCCAACAAGTAAGGAATCGTTACCATAATATGCCTCAGAATTGTCCAAGCTAGACAAGTCTGGGGTGGCATGATGTGTAGCACCAGTGTCGGGCTTCCAAGCAGTTCCAGAGGATGAAGCAGCATCCGAAGAGACCGTAAAATTGGCATGGGGAGAAGGCCGTTGCTGCTGATTTGGACACTGAGAAGGTAAGTGACCTATTCCACACCGATTACAGTGGCCAAAGACGGTGTTTTGAATTGAAGCCCAGGAGAATTGCCTTGGACCACCATTGTCTCTAGAACGTGGGGTAAGAGATCCACGCGAATTTCCACGACCACGATTGTTTCTACCACCTCGATTGTTGTTAAAGTTTCTGGACACAAAATTGGCTTGAGGTTGTTGCGGGTTGGGAAGCAGTTGGTAGCCCAGTTGAGAGGCAACGAGTTGAATATTTTGAAGCTGTTGTTGAAGCTGGTCAAGGTTGGGTGGTGTTGGAGTAGTCAAAGATTGTTGATTGGGTGGTTGAGCCGTGGCAAGAAGAGCCTGTGGGTTAGGACTGAATGTTTTGTTAACTGCATAATCATGATCGGACAGCAGAGAATGGAGTTCATTGAACGAAATAGGAGGTTTTCTTGCGAGCAAGCTGCCTTTTAAACTGTTGTATTCTTCTCGAAGTCCTGCAAGAGTGTGCATAACAAGATCACTATCTTTTACCGGTTCTCCGATATTGGCAAGGGCGGTGGCATAATCTTGGGCTCTGCAGAGGTAGGCACTTGGTTTTTCATCACCCTTCATGGTGATACGCATGAGTTGGCTTTTGAGAAAGAATTCATGTGAGGTAGTGTTGGGCGCGTAAGCCCGTTCTAGGGACAACCAAACATCACGGGAGGTTTTCCTTGAACGTTTTGGTAAGATTCTTCAGAAACTGTTGAAATAAGTAATGTTCGAATGTGAGCATCGTTAGAGATCCAAGGAACATAGCTGGGATTGTCTGTTGTAGCATCACCACTTTGTACCTTCTGTTCTGGACAGGGGATCATACCATCAACATAACCAAAGAGGTTATGTGATGTTAAATACGATTCAAGCAAGGAACGCCAATGACCATAATTAGTGGGTTTGAGGGTGAAGGGAAATTTGTGAGAATTGTGAGTTGTAATTTGTTGGTGTGAGAAATGTATAATAGCCGCCATTGAAGCAGGAGGTTTGGCCGGAAGTTGCGTCGGCTTTGAGGCTGGGGATCGATAGAAGAATGTTGATTAGGGTTAGGAGTTGATTTTGGCTCTGATACCAAATCAACTTACAGAAGATAATTTGTGATATTATTGATTGAATAAATGAATGATACAAGGCTGAATATATATAGATTAGGGAATATAAAGAAACCTAGATAAAATAGGAAAAGATAACTATGGTAACAATAACAGGCCACTAATGAAAGATACGACCTAATAGTCTAATATCAAACTAAGCAAAAACGGTAAATAGAAAAGACCACCGAGTGGAAGTTAATTTATAACTAAATAAATAATAAAAAGAAATTTGATCAAAGGTGTGAACGTAAAAGTTCAGCTTGGCGGCATGAACAATCAGTTTATTTGAAATGTCGCGTAAAAAACAAGATAACTTCCGGCAGTCACGAGTCATGTGCATGGGAATAGGTTTTATTTCTATTTTGATGATTCCCACAAGAAGAAAAGGTAAACTGTAGATTTCGATTGTTCTGACTTCTTTGTTGATTGGGGTTAGAGAATCGGTTTGGCTTGGGGGATGAACCATCATATCGGCCTTGTTGGCGAGTGGTATAGTTGACCATGGTAATAAAAGGTTTAGAGCAGGGGTGGCCCTGAGGGGGGCGGGGTGGGCAACCGGCCAGAGCCGGATCTTCTTAGGGGCCCGAAATTCTTAAAATTTTTATATATATTATATATAGTATGAATTTTTTTTATTTATAAACTATTGATAAACTCATTAACAAACCCAATAACATTTTAACTAGTTTAGCTTATTAAACATTACCAAAGCTACGCTCCTAGGCACTCAAGTGAGGCGAGGCACATCGGAAACGCTTTGCTTCCTCCGGCGAGATTCCGGCAAAAACAACTTTCCGGTCGCGTAGGGTCTGACGAGTTCCCGCCAGATTCCGTTCGGACGGATCTAATAATAACATGATATAAGAAAACACGCATCAATTTCAGCCGAGAATTGATTACCTTTGATAAACTTTGATTACCTCATAGCTCACATTATGCACTTAAAGAAACTTTAATGTCTTTTGTGACTAGAAAAAATCGAAAGTTTATCAAACTAAAGCAAGTATCAAGAAAATAATGTCGAGTCGGTGACATTTAATGTCAACACAGATGCCATGTAACACATACTTATACAGTAAATTTATACAGAATATACGTTAGCCGTTTTTCAAGAATTATTAAAAAAAAATTTACTTGTTATCGGTTGAATAGGTCATATGTCGCTAAAATCAAGCAACATAAAGTAACTTCATTGCTAAAACTGGTAACTAAATGCAAGTTGGTTTCATTATGTGACTAACTTAAAGTTACTTGTTAAAATAAGGAAAAATTAAAGTTCGATTTAATTTCCTGCAGATTCCTCATCTAATATATAGGGATGTAATCAAAATATGAAATCAGCACTGTACCTTTAACATATTAAGGTCTTCTTCCATCATTGTAATATCTGAATCAGAAATTGCACACGACGGACCACCGTCGAGTAGTACCCACACATAGCCTTCCTATAAAATGGATATTATTATATCAGAGTTTGAATAAAGGCCTTGCATAACAGCTCATGAATAAAAGGAAAAAAAATTATCTTACCAGTGCAACCCTACAGATACCAGCCACCACCATGTCTCTAAGTGTATACTAACCTGGTAGGGTTCAATTTCATTAATGAAAAGCAACCCAACATCATTTACTCCATCTTTCGAGTTAAATGCTTGAATCAAGCGATGCTCCAAATGATGAGCTGCAGGGAGCACTGATATAACATCTTTTGAATAGGATACATTGTCGAGAAATGGTTTCTACAAAAAATAATTATAACTAGATTATAAAGACCGTGGGAGATTGCCATGCAGATATACTGAAAAATATTCAACTTAATCAGAAAAGGACAAACCAGTCTTTTCCCATGATATTGATGCAAATGTTGAGAGGCTAGAATCCCTGCATCTGAACACCATTGAAACAAAACAGGTGAAAACACAGACAGTTCTCTTTCAGCAACTACTCTTACTTCACTTGCAAGCAAAACCAATGGATGCTTGCTCCCCATTTAGATATGAGATTTATGGTATCTTCTATCTGGCACTCATCAATATTTTAAAAATCATTAAAACAACACCAGTGAAAATAAATTGACATAGTTGTATAAGGCTGGTTTATCAAGAAACTAACTCGACTGCAGGCGGCTTCAAGAGATCTCTCAACATAAAACCTAACCCTAGCTGCAGCAGCCTTCCCCGTAGCATTAAAGTTTGCAATGTTGTAAAAATCGGCCCTGGTCGGCGATTGATCGGGGATTAATCGGAAATCGGCCACCAACCTTGGCGATTTCACATAATCGGAGGGTTAGTCGGTAATTGGTCCTAGTCGGAAAAAATCGGACCTAATCGGTCAAAATTGGTCAAAAATCGGTCAAATTTCTTTCAAATCAATCAAAATTGCCCAGATTTTGTCAAAATCAGTCAAACTTTCGTTAAGATTGGTCAAAATGTGTTAACGTTTGCTTTTTTTTAATTTAATTATATATATGTATACATATACACAGATATACATATAAGTTACATATAAAATTCCAATCCGATTAATCCCGACTAATGCCGATTAATCCCTAGGCGGTACCCCACCGCCCGACTAGCGTCTAGCGATTTTTACAACCATGAAAGTTTGTTAGCTGCACATTTAAGAAAACATGTGTTCACTGCATATTTAGATTCAAGAATAAATCATGTACCAAACAACAAGCCATTCAGTCCTTTCTTAAAAAAACCTGATGAAATTTTATTCATAACCGAGGATTAATGAGGAAGAACTCATATTGATCCAAACAGAAAATATCAAATATCTCAAAATAAAAGTAGGCCAAGAAAAGAAACAACTAAAAGCATCTCTAACTGAAAGATTATCAGGGGCATAGTTTCCTTTCTATATTCATAAGGTTTTCAAAAGTATAGCATAGCAGATTCTAGTCCTCCATGAGATAAAAATATAGAATTAATTAATCAATGCCAATTACCAAAAAAGTATGTGGACCAATTCTTAATCTTATCAGCTAACCTTGACTTCGTTGTCTGTACCAGAATTATCCATTCCAACAGCCAATCCCATAAGAACCAGCTTCCGAAAGAAAACCGGCTTCTGAAAAGGGGATAGAAACAAAAGAGAATAATCATCAATAACTAAAGCTAAAAAAGGGGGCAAGTCTTCAAGCTAAAAAATGATAACCCTAATATGAACAATAGTCTAATGAGTTTTCTTGAGGTCAATTGCATATTAAAAAAAATTCTAATACCACGGGATCTGTAATCAACTTCTAGCTGGCATCCAACAAAACCAGAACAAAATAACATCCTACATTGCAAAATGAAGTGTATGATGCCTCCAGTAACATTTAATACGAGCACATATGCACAAACTGGTTATGCAATATACTACAAAAAAAGCAACAGTCGGTCAATTAGCACTTTAGCTGAAACAACAGAACTAGTATGTTCAAACAGAGCTTGACAAAAAGGTGAGGCAATATTGTAATAAGGATATACCCTTTTTGGCAATGTTTCAAAAACAAAATCTGCAAGATAGCATAATGGTAAGCCATCACATCATCAATCAGTAAACTATTAGTCCTGTATAGTTTGTTGTAACACCAGAAACAACATATTAAAGCCTTACCATTGTCGGGAACATGGATTCATCAATGTGTTTCGTGATTTGCTTTAGAAACATCAAGCACTCCACCTAATCACAAGAAAATTACACAAATGCCAGGAAGTTTAGTTAAAGCAATGATAAAACAAAAAAAAAAAAAAAAAAAAAAAAAATCTAATACTCCCTTTGTTTTAAAACTAGCATACATTTCTAATTACAAAGTAGTGGTTGCCTATCAACTTCCGAGTGTGAAAACTACCACAGTATGAATGTGACTCTTCTTTAATATTTACCACACTTGCCTCTTCAAAAGTAGAGCATGTTTTAGCTTTAGAAAAGAAAAACAAACTCCATAACTAGAGTAAAATACATAATAAAAACGACATCAGACGGTATAAAGTGTTAATAAACAGAAATTGTGTCTTAAAGGCTTAAACTAATTATTGTCATATAAAATTTATTTTACCACTATCATGCTTAATGAATTAATGTTGTGTAGAGCAAGGAACTACTCTAAAGACATTAACAGTCCACCTTTACAGACTTAACTAAACCTAGGCAGATAGAATACTCCCAAAAAGTTGTACCTCATGCTCAACAACCCCCACCCCCTTTCAGTAGCCAATGACTGGTTGACTTCTACCCATTGCAAAACCATTCCCCTTTAGGCCTTTATGTATTTGAACTTCCAATCATCCACCATGTTTACTTTGAGTTTCAGAATCGACATAAATTAAACTTTCCATGACGAAGCGGAAAAACCCTAGTAATGTCGCACCAAAAACGAACATCAAACTGTACAAAACAGTCCACTATGTCAAAACTCATAACCATCGACTCATACGCAACTAACATACCTTCCGTTCGACTCACAAAATCAACCTCAACATCGTCTCAAACAAATGAAAGCATTAAATGGAAGAGGAAACTACAGGGGAGCGGGAGCGAACACAGACCTGTTGGATGCCACCGTAGCGTGACAACGATGGACAGGTGCGATGTCTCCGATTGCGCGTTCGGCGTGACACGTTGATGTCCGACTTGTCGTGATTCGCGTGTGTTCTTCTTTCGTTGTTTGTTGTTAAAGACAGCTCATCTAAAGGGCTGATCCATCATATAAAAAGGGCGCCCCTTAAAAAAATTTGTTGGGCCTGCCACATAACTTTTTTTAAAAGTGTACGTATGGATTTGGGCCTCTAATTAGGGGTGCCTTTCCTGACTCTTGATTGCATAGTGATGATGTTCTTCCGTCTCTTCGATTGTCCCGCTCTTCCTCGTTCGGTGTTCTTCTCCGTTAGGGTTTTTAGTTTGAAAGTCCAACTTTCTGCTTCTTCTAATTCTAATTTTGTTTCTTTCCTGATGGGCCCCAAAGTGCACCCTTTAAAATATTTTTGTTGGGCCTACCACATAACTTTTTTTAAAAACTTACATATGGATTTGGGCATTTCTTGACTCTTAAATTTACAAAACAAACACAAATTCTTAAATTTACAAAAACAATAATGCAAAAGATACCAAAAGTCCTTTAACAAGACGGGGATTAAGAGCAATATTTGAAGCAAAGTCTAATGTACAAGGACTTAACAAACATTGGGCAGGGTTTGGCCTCATTTTAGAAAATATTCTTTTGGTTCAGCATATAATTCACCTTATTAAGTGCAATTACTCAACTGATGTATAGCTAAAATAAGATATAAGATAAAAATTAAGCAAATATTTATGAAATCACAATTAAGGAAGAGGTTTCGAATTAGGATGGGTTACCTTCACCTCTTCAAGGCTTCAAGAAATAAAGAAGAACCAACTTGTGTCTGAAACCAAAATCAAATAAGATGTTAGAATACAAAAACAAATTTGATTAAACAAATCATGTGATTTAGTATAGCACTTGATAAACGGAGTGGGAAGACCAAACTCCCATTTGTTCGTGTCTTTCATTTGCTAAGGTGTAAATATGTGAAATAAGATATTTGTTTCTACCTTCCAGGGAGAAATCAAGCAATTTCTTCCCATCGGTTTCCATACAACTGGTGGTAATATGCTAGTATTGATTCCTCCTCATCTGTCCGTGCATCTTTCTCTATTGCTGGATCTAGATGGTTCTGCCACCTGAAAAAACATACAATATATTTGATGGCTAATAAGCAATAAATAACTCGAGATACGATTAAAATCAAATGCATTATGGTTGAAAATGTAAAGGAAATAAGTGGTTTAAAAAAGACAAGGGAATAAGAGTAAACTAAACTATATCAGTGGTTTAAAAAACATAGCTTTCTTACAGGTAAAAAAAACAAATGTATGTGCCATTACTAAGTATCAAGTTCTACTAGTAGCCTGTTTGGACCCGGTATTTTTTGACTTGTTACCAAAACCATCTTAATTAGAGAGGGGCTTAGTTACTTGTCAATGTATATCAAGGACTCAGAATCACGTTTGCTTAATTAGAGAGGGACTTAGTTCCTCAAAACAGATTCTAGACCACTGCAATTAATAGAGATGCTCAGTGTAAGACCAGGGGGTTAGAACAAGAAATCTGACCATTTGACTGCTTACAAGTTGGTATTATGGAAACCAACTCCATGATACAACTAACGGATGTACTTGGAGAATCAGATCCAACATTTTCTAAGGAACTGGTCAAATTCTTGAGTTTTGGTGGTTGGTAACACACAGAGCCATAAATTGGTATTATGGAAACCAACTCCATGATACAATCATCCTCCTGAATTTGACCAACCAAAGGTCTTGCAATTAGTGACCAGTTCTTACAGCATGCTTTTCAACCAACTCCCTGATACAACCATCCTCCTGAATACAAATTTAAAGATAAAATTATCAACCAATTCTCACTAAATAAAACAAACACACCAAACAAAACACAACTTCTTAAATTTACAAAAAAAAAGATAGTGCAAAAGATACCACTTTGGTCCAAGGTCTTTAAACAAGATCTGGATCAAGTACTTTTTGCCAACGATGCAGGCACTGAACATCTGCTCTTCCTGGAATAGTTGCAGTTTCACAAGACAAGGAAAATAAACAGAAAATCAGATCAAATATGAAAATAACTGGTATCGATTTGGTTACATGTATATATTAAATGAAGCATGTAAAATTTGAAGCAAAGATACAGCTTGACTGCAAACTCACCTATTTTCTTCCAATTTCTCCCATATATTGTATTTCTTCACTAGTGCAGTTAACATAGAGTCCTATAATGCAAAATATAAGAATTATTAGTATCCTGCATCTAAGTTTAAAGTGCGAAAAGGTATAACACATAATAGATGTTGAATTTACAAACCTCAATGAGCATTATTCAAAACTAAATATACTACTAGTGTAAGCAATTTGCAACAATGTTCTAAACTATTATATGGCATGAGAACATATAAGAAATTGTCTTACATTTGGAAGCCAAAAGATTATACCAACTCACCTCTTCATCTGTCTAGCCTGCTTGTGATGAACGTTTAGTTTGACCAACGCTTCTGCAAGGACAAATTAAAATAATGTTCTTCCATTAATGATGTTCCCAAGGGTCAGATCTGTAGAACAAGTGTTCAGTTCCAGTAATGATGTTCTTCCATCTCTCTTTTCTGTTATACTAAGCTCAGTGGATGTAGTTCTGGTAGGAAAAGCATGTGGCATGTTTAGATCTAAACACCTGTTCATGCCATTCCAGTGATTCTTGTCGGCATTGTCAGTTCTATCACCAAAATAAAGAAAAAACAGGTAATGATCAAGAATATAAGTGTTCTAAATATCTTCATGAACATTACATCTTGATTATCAACTTAAGAAGCATACCTGAAACTGCTATCAGAAATCGATGAACACGAGGTGAAGCCAACCTCTTTAGTCAAATCAAAGGTGTGTTGCCTCACCTTTCTGCCAGCCATCACGTCTGTATATCCTGGTTAATATACTTGAGGAAGTCAAGAAGGGCGGAGAAATCTTTGTGGCTATGCTGCTAGGACCTACATATTGACAATCAATAGAAAAATCAAAAGAAACAAACACATGCATATTTATGACAAGAGAGAAAGGAGGAGATAGTGACCCGGTCATCGGCAGATCTTGGTTGATAAGCAATAAAAAACTCAAAGAATGTATAAATTAAGGATGAAAATGTACAAGAAAGATGCATAAAGATATTGAGGAAAACAGAGTATGTACTCGTGTGTTTAAAATATTTGACAGTAAAAAGAACTGATGCATATAAATTGTGTGAAAAAACTAAAAAAATAACAGTGATTACCTCTCCCAGCACCGCTTGCCAATTCGACAAACCAAATGTCTTGCAATTAGTGACAATTCTTACGGCCATGCTTTTCAACCAACTCCTAATACAATCATCCTCCTGAATAGAAATTTTAAAGATAAAATTACCAACCAATTCATACTATATAAAACAAACACACCAAATAAAAAACTTGTTAAATTTACAAAAAAGATAGTGCAAAAGATACCTCTTTGGTCCAAGGTTCTTTAAAAAGAAGTGGAGTAAAACTTTTCGCCAACAATGCAGGCACTGAACATCTGTGCTTCTTGGAATAGTGCAGCTTCAAAAGACAAGGAAAACAAACAGAAAATAAGATCAAATATTAGAATAACTGGTATCGAGTTGGTTACATGTTAAACAAACAGAAAATAAGATCAAATATTAGAATCACCGTAAACACATTCGTCTTACAATCCCATCCATCTAAGAAGAGAACCCTGAGAAATTGACGAAAATTAACATAACCTTTGCCTTTCTACAACATTGAGATGCTTGTTCACGTGTACTCCACAGATAGATCGATCATCATCGATGCCCCGAGAAAACATAATGCCACCATCAGTGCAGCCACTGGGAGAAAAAAAAACTAAAAGTAAATAAACGAAACAAACAACAAAATCAAATCAAGGGAGAAAAGCGATCACAGAGAAGTGGAACTCTGTTTGCTCTCTATTCCACCATGAAAGAAAGTGGACACAAGAAGTATATCCTAAAACCAGTATTACTATAGGTGATTATGCAACATTTGTTACTAAATATCCGTAATCATATTCCAAACACAGTTCAATAAAATCATGAAAAATAAAGCACGTATACATACAGTGCCATAACTTGCCCAATCCCTTGCATACATTCGGCTTACAATCTCATCATATCCATCGGTAAATGTGTGTGTCTGAAATTGAGGATAAAATAACGAAACCTTTGGCTTTATGCAACATTGAAATGCTTCTTCTTCACGTCTACTCCTCGAATCGATCCACATCGACGCCGAGAAAACCTAGGTCACAGGAAGAAAATAGAATTAATTAATAATAAACAAATCAAAAAATGAAATCAAATCAAAAGGAAGAGAGAAACACGACGACGTAAACACGTTCGTTAAGTTGTATAGTGTCATCCATCGCCCATCGGAGAAGAGAAGAGAGCTCGGTGTATGAGTGTGTTTGTTTGTTTGTGTGAAATTGACGAAAAAGGAACAGAACCTTCTTCAACACTAAAATGCTTATTCACGTATACCCCTCAAATAGATCAACATCGATGCGGAGAAAACCTAATGCCACCATCACCCTGCCACAGGATGAAAATAAAGTAAAACTAAAGCAATGAAACTAATATCAAATCAAATCGAAAGGAAGGAAGGAAGAGAGAAACGCGATCGATCACCGTAAACACATTCGTCTTAATTAAATCTCATCCATCCATCGAAGAAGAGAAGAGAGGTCGATGTGTGTGTGTGTGAGAGATTGAGATTGAGATTGAGGAATATGGTTCAGAACATGTGCTGAATTTCACCTTCTTTCCCATGAGTTAACACGTAGGGACTGTGATTTACTTCAGAGACATCATTAGAGACCCGGAGCTTTGTTTCCTCTGTGTGTTCACCATTAGAGAAGATAATAGAAGGGTGTATATATAATATAGATAGAGAAGAGATTGAGAATCAGAGAAAATCTCTGGTCAGGAGGAAATCTGATTCATGCTGAAAATAAGAAAAAGTAGCCGACGTGTTCAGAAAAAGATCTTTTATTAAATATTAATAAATCTTTTTGATGTGGCCTTCCTAATAACAAAATACATTTTTGTAATCTATAATGATTTTGTTTTCAAAGACTGTTTTCATTAATAAATTTAGTCTTAAAGTATGACTGCATTCTTAAAAAGTTCTATTTTAAAAACTCTCATTAATTAATTTTAATATTATCATAAGATTTTATGCATTGCACAAGCCTCTACGTGAAGTTTCTGATTCTATCTTGAACAAGTTATTGTTAATTTTGAAAATTCTCATTAACCATAAACATGTTTATTCAACTAAATCTAAAAATATCGCTACTAGTTGATGGTCATAGTAAAAATATGTGTGTTTTTCTTAAATGATATGCACTTAAAACAAAATTTATGGGTGGTTTCATTTTAGTGCAAACGATTTCATGCACGATGTTCGGTTCGGTTATAGTTTAGCCTGCCAATATGTTGCTAAATGGGTCGGGTTAGCGGCTTGACCCTTCTATTTTTCAACTTATTTAAAATACTATGTTTTATGCAAAAACTAAAAGATAAAATATAAATAAACATATTATAGTTACTATAATGCGATTGTTTACAACACAATTGTATTTTATATAGTTTTCAGTTGAAGAAAAAAATACAAAAAAACAAAAAAAAGTTTCTTTTACGGGTTGAATAGGTCGTTTTGGTGTCAAAAACACCAGTGTTACTATTAATGGAAACAAAATTGTAGTATATATAATACTCCCAACTCCCAAGAGCATATTCTATTTTATATAGAACTTACGTGTTAAATGTATATTAGGTGACTAAGATCATTTAGGTAGGAGCTAGTAGAGTAAGCCTCAATGTGAATAGTGTGAGAATTGATAGAATTTATTATATACTCTTATAAAATTAAAATATCAAACACATCCTACTTAAAAGTTAAAATATCATGATATGCTTTTAAAACTAGGCAAAATATCATGATATGCATATTTCTTCTTTTAAAATATCAGGATTAATGGGCTTTGATCCATAGTAGTACTAACTTTTAATGGGTTGGGAATTGGTCCACGGTACTACTACCTTTTAAGCCAATACAATAGACGGACTATTTGTTAGTTTAATAAAAATAGGCTTATAGTTTATGCATGATATTCACTAAAGAGCAAATAACAATTAAGACACGACCCCACACAACGAAGTAGTGAAGTAAATACTTGAGACGGTCTTGGGATTTATTTGGAAAAAATATTTTTGATATTTTTTACACCACAAGTAAAATCGGATGTAGATCACCTTTTCTCATGCTTATTCCCAAACAACCAGATCCTTAAAACCAATTGGATTTCAGACCCATCCGTTTCATCGGACTGATCTACAAAGTCATTTCAAAAAGTCAAAGGTAACAAATTAACTAAAAGAAGTTATATCTTGAGTCAAATGTATAGGCTCAATGGGGTAAAAAACAATCAACTTTCATTGTAGGTACAAATATTTAGATGGGACGTTGATCATTATAGAAACTATATATTGGGTAAAAAAATCAAAGGGTGAATATGTGGAGAAAGTATTCGATAGCCTTAATTGGGTTTTCGGCAAATGAAATTCTTGAAATATGTGGTTTCGATTCAACCCGCGCTCTTCAATGGCATCGGTTCTTGTAAATGGATTGCCAACTTGTCAATTTCAATGCTCCAAAGGGCCAAGACAACGGGACTCATTGCATGCATTCTTGTTTATAATCGTATTAGTCTTTTCCTGCGAATATGAAGAGGACCTCTTATCTCAATCATCTAGTTACGGGTCAATGGTCGTCTACAAATATGCTTAACATGTTAAGGATCATGCGTATATTTAATTTTATGTTAGGTCTCAAGATTAATCTTAACAAAACCCAACTTTTAAGAATTGAAAAGAAACCAGAATAATGGAAAATATGTCAACATCAAAAACAAAATCTTCCATTTACTTATCGTGGATTACCTATTGGTGTTAACATGAATTTAAAAAAACATTGGAGGCCTATTTTTAACACTTTTGAGGCAATATTATCACTGTCATGGGCGAGATCATTATTTATGAGAGGCAAGTTATTAAGGTTATTAAAGAACTAGAAATAAACCAAAGCAAATTATATATTAAATTACCAGCGGATATTGTAACCGTTGACAGCGTTGGATCTTGCTGAGATGAAATCTCAACCATTGAAAGTCAACAGTTACTTCTTCTAAGCAGTGGTTGTCTATGGTTATCATACCCCTTCTTTCCCGGTTCCTTCTTCCCCTTTTCACGGCCCACGTCCCACATCCCACTGCACCTTCCGCCCCACGTTCTGCTGCAACCTCCGCTGCAACCCAATCAATCATCTTTGCCACTCAATTGGCCGTCATCGCCCCCAGTCGACTATCACAACCGTCCAATCAGCCTCCCAAACGACCCAACTAGTCATTGGCGTTGTCCGATAGACCGTTTTTTGGTAATGTTTTATACCGATATAGTCGAATTGGAGTTATTAATTTTGGATTGAGGCTTTGATCGTATTATTAATATTATTGGAGGATTGACCATGTTATTGCTTCGTTCATACTCAGAGTTAGTTGCAAGTTTCAACAAAAGTAAAGTTAATTGTTGGTTTATGCTTTTGTTTTTGAATACTGCTATCTTGCTACTAATCAGACCGATACACTTGCAAACTGGAGCTGTTAGTAACCCTGCTCCTAATGCACAATTCGACTTTTTATCTTGCATCTCTAATTTCTGTTGTTTTTTTAAATTCAAGTAACCAATTATTCATGTTCATCATATATCTTATTGATGACCTACAAATCAATTCCCATATGCAGGTCCCCTTAACATATAGCCAGACTTGAAAATTATAGAGCTTTCTAATGGGACGCCATACGATATCAGTTTCATACAGAAATTATATTCATATGCAGGTCCCCCCTCTTTTTTTCGTCGGTAGTGTTAACTTTTAGTCCGGTAGTGTAAATTTTTGGTCCGGTAGTGTAAATTTTTATACAAATATGAAGTTCGCCCCCCCTAAAAAAATTTAGTTCCGCACCCGCCCCCCTATAGGGGCGTTCAAGCTCCGCCACTGACTATTGCAAAGCTTACTTTGGTAACCCTATTGTACCAAAAGAAGCAAGGCCACAACCCGCTTTGTATAATTGTGGACAAAATCAAAGAAAAGGATCAAGTTTTTTCAGGTTTACATCTTCTTCTAATCTTTTTATTGTACATTTTGATGTTTTTGATATAATGATCAGGTTTAACTTATGTTTATAAACTAAAGTTTGGCAAATAGTTTTATCCGCAAGAAACCTGCACACTTAATTACTAAATTGTTTGTTGTTTTATATGTAGAAAACTAACAAATTATTATCATATTTTTTATTCTGTGAAGAAATTTGCAATGCTACCAGATGTCTATCATGATTCTTATATATAACTAGAATTAAACTTCCTGCGTTGCAGAGGGCGTAAAACCGTGCAAAATAACTCTAATGTCACACCACCATTAATAACCATCAACACTGAAATTGCGGTGTGTTAATACGAAAAAATATGACCAAAGCGTAAAACATATAAAAATATAACTTAATCGATTAAAGACTCACGCGTTGCGACGAACCTGTTAAAGGGGGAAAATAGACGTAAAAACAATAAACCACACACGTTTGTTGTACTGTGTTAACTTACCGAATTTAGAACGAAACGTAAAGTAAAAAGTAAAATTGGTGAATCGCACATGCATGTTTGCGTCGTGTTAACTTGTAAAACCTAGAACGAACGTAGGACGGAAATTTGCAAAATATGAAAAGTATAGGGGACCAAAGTTGAAAGTATAAAATTTTGTGAGATTAAACTGCAAAATATGAAGAAGTTTGAGTTTAAAGTAAAAATAATCAAATTTTAGAAGCTTACTTTGCAAAATATGAAACATTTGGGTTAAAAGTAAAAAGTTATTTTTTAAAAAAAAACCCACTGTGCATAAGATACAACACTATTATGCATAGAAAAATTGGTAATTAATATAATATATATAAATGAACATAAGACATTGTCAAATTAGGTGTTGACTTTAAACAATACAAAACTGTGAAGCTATTTTTATAGTTATTATAAAAGCTAATGACAATAAATGGAATGGGTTCGAATAAAAAAACTTAAAGAATATTTCTACATGTTTCACAAAGAACAATAAATGGAGCCTATTTTAAGGTAAAGATAATGATGTTAAACTATGAATTATGAGGTGAATAACTTAAACCGATTATGGAGCATGGAAGAATGACGATTGTCATCTTTGGTTGCAGGTGAGTGTATTATGGATATTTTCTTATACTTCTCTGATTTTACTTTTAAATCTTGTAGAGAGTTATGGATAAAAGCATGATCTTTCACTCGTGACTTGTGATTTGGACGGTTGTAACTACAACTTTGTTTTACTACTTACGTTGACTTATGACATACCATTGTGCGACTTTTATGTAGCAAATTTTCTTCAATGCCATTTACTAACCAATATAATGTGGTTGCAACTACACATGTTCTTTAAAACAGTAAGTTTTTGTGTATCAAATTTCTTTGAACATATTATCCTGATTTTAATTTTGTAATCTCTTGGGCTTGTGTAGTGTTGATAAATGTTGATTAAGCAAAATCCAGGAACAATAGCTTTTGCCTGAAGCATGAGATTTATGATTTAGATTCATGAAACTGTCTAATTAAAACTAAACATAGCAAATAGAAACTAAAATAAACCCTACTATGCTGGACCAATCTTCACGTAAACTCCATAAGGGAAAAAGCCACTAATTTTGAGCCCACAAAAGAAAATCCAAACCCCACTAGCTAATTAAAGCTCACAAAATAATTGCTATCAAGATGGGCTACCCTCTTACTTTGCCCAAAGCCCATCTTAAAACCACAACGAAAAGTAGGCCCACGAAGGTGCAACCAAATTTAATATGGATCACAGCCTTTTCTAAACAAAAAAGGACCCTTGTCTAATACAATTTCATATGGCAAGATTTGAAGCCCAATAATGTTAAACTTCCAATTGAACAACACGTGATGCCATCCGGACGTGATGAAATTCTTCGATACCATATCTGACACAAATAAGAAATTTTAACCCAAAGTAAAAATATCCCGCAACATCATGAACCAAAATTCAAAATGACAAACTGCAGATCTCAAACATAAAGTTTTTTAAAGTTTGACCCTAAAGAGATACTTTTAACAAACTATACAGACTAATTATGTAATTCACTATAAAACTTCTAAATTGTTTTAAAAGGTAATTTATCAAAAATTATAAAAAAATTATTTGTTGGTTGAGCAGGTCATATGTTGTTGCTAAAACCGGGCAACTAAACTGGTAACTAAATGCAATTTGGTTTCTATTTTGCAACTAAAATAGTGTCTGATTTAATTTCATGCGGATTCATCTAAAATATAGGGATGTAATCGAATTATGAAATTAGCGTTGTACCTTTAACTTATTAAGAGCATTCACAGTAGGTTCCTCAATTTTTATGTGAGTGTATGTCTTACATTATGGGAGATGGTTGTGAGTGGCTGTGAGTAGTTGTGAGTGAAGGAGATAGAATTTTTATGGGGATTGTACCGTGATTCCTCATATTTGGGGAAACACGGTACAAACCGTATAAATTTTTTAATATTTTTAAAAGCGGTTGTGAGTGAAGGAGAGAAAAAAAATAACGATAAATATACAAAAATATATTATTTAACTGAAAGAGAGAGTAAAAAGTTAGTGTTTTTAGTGTAAATGCAAGGATGAAGATGAAGATGCTAGTCTGAATGCTCTAAGGTTTTTTTCCATCATAGTGAAATCAGAATCAGAAAATGCACACAAAGAACCTCCATCTAGTAGTACCCATACATAGCCTTCCTATAATATGAAGATTATTATATCAGATTTTAAAAAAAGGCCTTGCAAAATAGCTCATGACCAGGATCTATTAAGATCATGTGCAGTGGTTTATTTGGTTAAAATACCACCAAGACAAATATGACTTTATTAATGCATCTTTAGTGCAAGTATAGTGGTTTTAAAACCTATTTTTAGTTAAAGATCGTCAAAAGTGAGAAAAAACAAATTCACTCACTCCTTTTAACGTTTGTTAAATACTTGACCAAACATATGTTTGAAGTCCTCTTTAACTAGAATGTAGTGACTTTAATGTACTGTTTGTCTCCAACTTAGCAAATTTGACGCTCCCTAAGAGCAGCATTACATCCGGTCTAATACTAAGGGGATGGTTTAAAAACTCTTTCAAATAACCTTGAAAGGTGAATGAAAAAACCCTAAACCCCAAGAAAATAAGGCCAGATCTCTTTACATGTGGATTGTGGGCCAACTGATAAATGTTACAAGTAGACATATAAATTTGAAATATGCCTATGTTTTGGATTCCTTATTTTTTATAAAAGTAACTTTTGAAAAGTTACTTTTCAAAAGTTAATCCTATAAACTTCTCAAAAGTAACTTATTAACCCTTTAAAATAATTCTTTAAAATTTTGCCAAACATACTTATTAACTTATTAACTTTTCAAAAGTTAATAAATCAAAAGTTAATCCAAAAGTTGGTTTGTCAAACATGGCCATATCAGTAGAGCGACTAAAGAAAAGAGATGGAAAATATCAGGGGGTGAAACTGTAAAAAACACGTACATGAGGGGCAAAACGTAAAGTTTCCAATACAAAGGGAAAGAAACCCAGAAAAATTGGGGTTTCCTTTATTTCCATCGTCATTTTCCCTCCAAATTGAAACATCTAGGGTTTCTTACAGTACTGAAGCAGTGTTTTGCCGCGATCAATCTCAATGGCTTCTTCATCTTCTTCGTTATCATCTAGCCATGGTTACGAAATCCCGTGGGTTGAGAAGTTCCGACCGACGAAGGTGAAAGACATCGTTGGAAACGCAGATGCGGTCTCCAGACTCGAAGTAATCGCACGCGACGGTAACATGCCAAATCTGATCTTATCTGTAAGTAATTAACCCTAATATCACGTTCAAACCGATGATTATTGTAAACTCGTGTACATTTTGACGCAACGAGGTTTTCCCTCTTTAGATTAGACGTGTGACATTGCCTGTTTTGTAGTTTTGTGAAGGGAGGATTGGCTTATGACTGTTGAGGGATGAATAAACTGAGAATTGATGATTTAAATCTGGTGAATGATGGGGATTTTGATGAATGTGATTGTTAATTGAAATTCTGGTTTATGTAGGAGAAGTATTGCTGGAGTGTTCCACATAACGTTGACTTATTGATTTTTGCGTATTTGAACTTCTGTTTTGAAGGCTAAAATATATAGTTAAATAAATACTTTTATCTGTCTAATCTTTTCAGTTGGCAATTAGAAGACACATATGAACATCTGTCATGAAATTAGTTTTTTATATGTCTTAGGTGTTGAATGCATTTAGTTTCTCTGAATATCTACGATAGAGGCATCCACGGTAAAAATGCAAGTATGTACGTGCAGGGATGAGGCTGGTCACACACAGGAATGTGTTTCCTATCCAGTTTTTTTCTTTTAAATAAATAACTAAAATATATCAAAGAACCAAATTATGTTTGTTCGAATTTTCCAACGTGCATTTCTTAGATTCAAATTATGAAGACTTGAAGTTTATTGATTTGTACATTATGTAGAAGCATACATGTGCAAAGTTGTTCGCTTGTTTGTAGTTTATTGTGTAATACACTCAAGACACATTAGCATATATATGAGTGGGAATGGTTTTGTCTATACCCTCTTGAACATGCATCTGTTTTTTGTCATTTTCAGGGTCCTCCTGGTACTGGTAAGACTACAAGCATATTAGCTCTCGCACATGAACTACTTGGATCAAATTACAAGGAGGCTGTTCTAGAGCTAAATGCATCAGATGACAGGTCTGCATATTATTGCTAACTGAGTTTCTTCTTAAATCTTTTAATATCGGGTTATTTCCAGGAAGCTCATCATTTTTTGTTCTTTCCTTACCAGAGGTATTGATGTTGTGAGAAACAAAATTAAGATGTTTGCTCAAAAGAAAGTTACATTACCTACTGGAAGGCACAAAGTTATTATTTTGGATGAGGCTGACAGGTGACCAACAACCATTCTTTTTTTTCCCTCATATGTAACTATTATTTATCTTTAAATGGCATTTTTTTTTTTCATATTAACAAGCTAGTCATCATCAAATAGTATTCAACTATGATATTTTTTTTTGCTCGGCTTTAATCTGATCCTTATTTTTCTTATGCTTTCTATGATGGGATGCAATTTAGCATGACATCTGGAGCACAGCAAGCACTGAGGAGAACAATGGAAATCTATTCAAACTCTACTCGTTTTGCTCTTGCATGCAACACATCTTCAAAAATAATTGAACCTATTCAGAGTAGATGTGCACTTGTACGGTTTTCGAGGTTGTCTGATGATGAGATTCTTGGTCGTCTCAAGATTGTGGCTGATTCTGAAAAGGTAATTTTTTGTGTTAGTGCAGATTATATCTTTTGTCCAATTGGTTGTATTGATGTGGAAATTGTTTGTATTAATATTAAACTCATGTTCATTTTTCGTTCCTAGATTATAACTCTCATAGATGCATGATTGGTTTACATTTTATAACTTGCATAGGTGCCTTATGTTCCAGAAGGGCTTGAAGCGATTATTTTCACCGCTGATGGTGATATGCGACAAGCGTTGAATAACCTACAAGCCACTTATGCTGGATTTCGATTTGTCAACCAAGAAAATGTTTTCAAGGTTAAAGTCTTTATTGCTATTTGAGCTTTACACTTTACAGAATCATTTACTGTAGTTGTTGCAAATGTGCCAGGTAGGTGCCATGTGGGTAGGAACCGTAGGATTGAGCTGGAACAGTTTTTGTCTAGTATTATTTCTAATAGATAATTAGTATGTTAAATTTGATACTGTATATTATATCGCTTTAATAATTTTGAATAAAAAGATTTAGGATGTTTTGTGCATTAAAAATATGCTTCAGGCAACTTCTTATCTTGTTGACCATTTCTTTTTAAGTTTTTTTTTTTTTTTTGATTTTACGTGCCTGACATGTTACAGATAAAGCATATATTGAATCATCAAAATGACAAGTAATTGGCTAAATTAGCATTATGCTACCTCTAATAAATTGTTTTAATGTCATATAACCATGTTATTTGATTGGGTTTTCAGGTGTGTGACCAGCCTCATCCCTTGCACGTGAAAAATATGGTTCGCAATGTGATTGAGGGGAGATTTGATGACGCTTGTTTTGGTCTAAAGCAACTATATGATCTGGGCTATTCCCCAACTGATATTATCACAACCCTTTTCCGAATCATAAAGAACTATGACATGGCAGAGTATCTGAAACTGGAATTCATGAAGGTAACAATGCTAGAGAAAATTATTATTTAATAAATGCCAATACAACATACGATATGGAATGTTTCTACAAAATGCTAGAGCAAGTCTTACAAAAATATTCAAATTTCAACATTACAACATAAGCAATATTTTAAATAGCAAGGTGTATAATACCAAGAGTCGGAACAAAGTTCAAAAGCAAATGTTTAGTTGAATAACAAACAAAAAAATGATATTTGAATATAAGGTGTAGTCGTGTAGAAGAACATTGTCAACATTTAGAAGTTTAATCCTTTTAGTTTGTTTTTGCAGTGGTTATATACACAAACCCTAACTTTTTAACTTCCTTTTGCTTGTAGAAAAAGCTATTTGACCCCTTGAACATGTTAAGTGCTTATGTAGTTGTGTATGCCACAAGTAGGGGGTATATCCACTGGAAAAAACGTTAAGGCCATCTGACCCCTTGAACATGTTAAAAGTTGGTTGGCTTTATTCTGCGTTAAATCATATATAAACTTGTCTACACAAACGTTTAACCTGTTCAAGAGGTGAAAATGACATCATCAACAAGTCAAAAAGAAGTTGATAACAAGCAAATAAATATATCTAGTAAAATCTCACTTATACAGTAGTGCATTAGGTCAAAAGAAGTGGGATGTAACCACTAAATTAAAAGACTAAATCTCTAAAATATTGAAGTTGTTTTATCAAACATACCCTAATTTGTTTTGGGTAGAGGATCTACTTGTGGTGTTGGGCAGTCTATGGTCAGAGAGTGGATTGATCAATGATGTGATCTGACCCATGCACCAATTAAATGGATCATGATTTGGCCGTTGGCCGTTGGTTAATGGGAAATTTTGTTTACAATTTTGCCTTTATGACGTTATCTCAAATTGAACATTCTTTTTGCTTGTTTGCTTGCAGGAAACTGGATTTGCCCATATGAGAATCTGTGATGGAGTTGGTTCATATCTTCAGCTATGTGGTCTGCTTTCTAAGTTTTCACTTGCTTGTCTAACAGCCAAGGCATGATAAGACTTTAGGCTATTGTAGAACAATATCTTTCCTTCTAAAGCGCGTGGCTGCATGTTCAACAATATGACAAGACTCTAACCTTTACTGGTCATTCGAACCACCGTTTTCACATGGCTCAGTGTATCTTTAAGTGGTGTTATCTTTGTTTAGGCTTTATTGGTGTTTTTTTTCCTTTGTTTGCAATGAATATGATGGGAAATCTAACTAATGTAAGTTATGATTTATCTGATCTTATTGGTTAGCAGGATACTAAAGATTTGGTAATGAGTTTTTACAACTACAAAAGGAAAAAAGTGTTGAAAGTGTATTTGTGCGAACCACATAATGTGAAATCTAAAGTCAAGCAAACAAACCAAGTTCATCCAATTCTATTTGTAGATCATTTAGAAACTCTTCTTTTTTTCTTTCAAGGTACTTCTTAACATTTGTATGTATGAACACACACAAGGGATGGAGATGTTGAGCTACTTTAAGCAAAAGATTTACGAATCAAAACAATTGTTTGATTATTTCAACTTATGAAACGAAATCAAAATCTGTGTATTGAAAATGTGTCTAATATTGCACATTTCTTTTTTCTTTCTATAAATTTCTAAATTTTCTATTCAATTGAAAAGAATTGAGCTTCACATGATCCTGAACAAATCACACAGGAGCTTGACGCTTGTTTCCCCAGGTTCTCTTACACGATTTGAGCCTTATTGTGTCCGCAACTTTAAGATACAAATCCTGTTCGGAAAGTATCTGATTTCTAGATAATATTTTGGGATTATGTCATATGTTGATGTTTGATCTTGATTCTATTTGTCTTTCAATGATCTGAACATGAAAGCCATTTGGAAACTGTAAGCCCGGTGTTCGTATAATTTCTCCTCCTCTGACTATTTGCCACCTGCCAGTTTTAAAGAAAAACATGTTGGTATAACTCTACCTTAAACACACATCATTACAGTGACATATGCACATACATATAGAATTGATGTTTTTACCTGTATTTGGTAACCAAACAATGTAGAAACACTGCCATTTGAACTTTAGTAAAATCTGTTCCAACACAAAACCTCATTCCACCACCAAAAGCCATGAAATTCTTTGATGCACCTTTCTGATCCATCCTCTGTTTGGAAGAAGCAAGACTCATAAGTTTTATAAATTTTTCGCTGCATCTAAAGGATGCCCTCATAATGGGTCCGGTACAGTGAGCTTCAGCCCATCCTATTGGGAAATAGGCCAATTGTAATGTGTTGACCTGGGATGAGCCCGAGCCCATTGGACCGGGCCTGATGATTTCAATGCATTGGACAACATGCATGTTTGCATATATAAGTAGCTTACCTCCCATCTCCATGGATTGAATTCTAGTGGATTTTTATAGTTGACGGGATTTAGATGGACGGCTGGGGGACATACCATTACCGCCCAACCAGCGGGAATCGTGTAGCCTGGATAAATTTAACATCCATATCAAGGTGCATTCACAAACTTTATTATTCATAGGAATAAAACAAAAGAAAGACGATATTGTAACAGAAAAATTCATGTCTACCTTTGAACTTGATATCTTTTAATGCCTTTCTGAACACTCCTGGAACTATGTTAGCCAAACGAAGCGTTTCATTTATAACCTACAACATCAAGTAGTTGGATCAGTGTGAGCTACTTTTGTAATACTGATACGGAGCTGATACAAGAACCATTAAAGCACCCTCTTTTATCTTTTGTGCTTCCGCTATACGTCAAGTTCTTTTGAATAAAACTCTGAATATCCAACACACCTGAAACGTGAATGTCATCGACCTATATTCTTTCCATGTAAGTCCAGACTCTTTATTTTTCTTGTTTCTTAGGATGTTTTCATGCTCTTCCTGTGTACAAAAGCAAAATCAGGTTAAATATTAGGAAGAAATAAACTTCTAATAGTATGAACCTTGAACTATATCCTTATCACTAACCGTTAACTCTTGCAACGCGCGAGGATTGTCTCTCAGAAGCTTGACAGCTACTGTTATGGCTAAGGAAGTCGTCTCAAAGCTTGCAAACAACAGTACAAACATCAAGTCTAGGGCGATTGCTTCTGTAAGGATCGAATCACCTCGGTCTAGTTCTTCAAGTACATAGTCAAAGAAGTTAGTTTTGACTTTCCGAGGATTAGCCCGTCTATCTTTAAGCATGCTCTTCAGCATTGCCATTGCCTTCTTTCTTCCCTGCTTAAGTTAAGATGATTAAATTACAAGTTACCAGTAGGATTGTTAAAATTTAGAAGTCCACTAGATCTTGCAGCTCTTTTGTTTATCAATAAGTCAATTTGAGTTGACTTTTATTGCAAACAAGTCAAACAGGCCAGTTAGAAAAATGGCTAAAAGAGGAACAAGTCAAACACATTGAATGTCTACTTTTCATGCACACAAGATCCTAAATCGTCTTATGCGCGAAAAGTAGATGATTATTATTATTATTAATGTTTATTTTGGAATCATAAATAAGTCTGCCACTCATACAGAGAAGCATCAGTGGGTCAACCCAACATATTTTGACGTTTCAACTAGCTCGTTAACAAACCGACCCGTGACCTGACCCGACACCTGATTGATTGAAATTGTTTTTCTTTTACCTGCAGACACTTGTGGTAAGCTGTTCCAGGAATGTCTAAAGGGAAGGAGATTAATCCTTGTATAAAAGCTACGAAATTCTCCCTCAGATTCACAGATGACTTCTCAGGATCATAACTTATCAATTTTTTCGCAGTTAGATCAAATATCATCTGAAAAATAAAAAAAAACAAAGTTGATTAGAAATTTAGGATCTCTATGGAAGCTGTCATTAGTATTCATTGTATTCAAAGAAACCAAAATTCGAAGTGAACTGAACTAAACTCGAATTTGGTTTTCGAATTTGTGATTTTTTAAGCAGATATTGGAATTCAGATTATATATATTTTTCCATATATTATATGCGCGTGTGTGTGTATATATATATAATTCAGTTTATTTTCAAACCAAACTGAACTTGAATTCATTTTTAAAATTTTCAAATTCGAATAACCCGAAAACCGACCCGTTAAACCCTAACTAAAGGTGGCTTACATTTGCAGTTGCTTCCTTTAATTCTACTGACTCCTGACCAGCCCATTTCTCTAGACTTGTTGTTGCTACATTTTCCACTTCATGAAGCATCTGTTTAAGGCTTTCTGGCCCAAATAGATATAACACCATGTTCTTGAGATACTTATACATGTACCCATGCAAAGACCCTACATTTTGTCTCCCAAACACCTCTGTAAAGCTATCAGGATACCAACTTTGAAACAACTGACCCTCTTGTTGGAATATCATATGGTTTAGATCTGAATCAGTTGACACTATCACGGGTCGCCCGACCAAACTCGTTCGAAATATCGACCCGTATCTGAAAATTCAACTGTTTATGTTAGAATTTGATCATTAGGATGTAAAAACTGTAAAAGATCATAAAAAAGCATCATAATTAACTAGTTACGATAAGTTAGCCAACTCATCACCAATGTTCTCATATCGACCGGCCCTCCTACCGGTACATTGGTTGGAACAGGACAGGAACCCGATGATGTTATAAATATTTTAAAAATTATAAGTGTGTGGTTTTCTTTTAACATCAACACCTAGAATTTTGTAGCCGTTCCAAAAAAATACCTAGAATTTTATAAAATAAAATAATCACATCTTGCATTCTACAAAACTAGAACAAGTAACCTTATCATTGGAAAGTGCGCTGCATACCATCAAAATGTCCCCTTAGAACGCAATATATTTGCATATGTAACTAATATAAAGCAAAATACAAAATGGTTCGGGCTTGTAGTTTTAATAAAATATGAAGCTTAAATAGAATAGAAAGGCTTAATATAAGTTATATAGTAAAAGAACCGAGATTTTAAAAGAAAAGATATAAAAAATAAAAAATAAAAAATAAATATCCAGTCAGACCGATAACCGGCCCATTCAAAACAACAATGGTTCAAATACATCCAATAGGGCCGGTTCCATAGCCAATTCTGAGTCAGACTATTCGAACCGATCCAGTTTTGAAAACATTACTCTGATCACCTTTTGATTCTGTCATTGACAAAGGGAGGGGTGTCCCAAGTTGGATTAGGGGCAAAGAACTCATGAGTTTCACCTAGCAATGGCCAGCCCATTGAGCCAGGGGGAAGGGTTCCATCACACCTAGGGTTCCACCACCTGTACAACCAGTGTGTAATGGTCACCACCATGGTGGCTGCAATGTACAGGCTAACATGCCACATATTTAGCCAGTACATATTAGAAAAAAGATTTAAACCAATGGGAATCCCACACGTGGTGGAAGAAATTGAGGGACTAAGGGGCAGAAATGGAAGAAAAAAAATATAGAGAGAGTGCTTGTGTGTGAGATGAGACTTAAGAGAGAAGCAAATGTATTCGCGTATGCAGAAGGAGATGGAGGTATTTATATAGACATGCTAGAAGTTGAAACTGTTTAAATATTTTTATTATTATTATTTATTATGATGCTGGTTCCCTTTATAGTAAGTTTATCAGCAAGCTGAATAAGTGTTTGGTGATATATATATATAAAGAAATATGCTGATCATCTTTTGTCTATTGAAAACATAATTTTATATATTTTTATAAGGTTCTCACGCTTCTACTATACATAACGTTTTGGTTTTAAATTGCACAAGATGTATCGAGAAGTTTAGGTTAGCAAGAGTTTCAGGTACACAAGATGGTAGACAAGAGATTCACGTAGACCGCATTTTATTTATTATATAGATTTGTAAATTAAATTTAGATAACACTTATCACACTCTTAATCTTTCAATAAAAAAATTACACACGATTTAAAAATATAAAAGATATGAATTGTCTTACAATATGAAACTTTTTTTTGCCTAAAAACCTTTATGTACAACCAAACAAGCTCAACGAACAACCAAATAAGCTTTATGGTATGTTCTTCTCATTTTCCCTTTGTCGTCCTCCTGGAGTCTTGGTCCCTCCGACTCCGCCTCCATCTGAGCATCACCCCAAAAACCCGCAACACCAAATCTGAGCATCACGACGAGCAACACCAAATATGAGAAACCATACATTTATCGGTCTAGAACCCAACAATCATTAATTTGTTGGAAGCAATCGTCACCTCTCACACCTCGGGTGCGCTTTATAAAACCAAATGTGTAATATTGCATCATCATATAATCATATAGTCGTATGCTGTCGTTCAAAAAAAAATATATAGTTGTCTGCCACAAAATAGATGATTAAGAAATAAGTTATTTATAGTTGGCTTTCTGGTCCAATGATATGAAAATAATGGTTTGAACTTGAAATATTTGGAAGTCTCAGGTTTAAACTTAACTCAAGGGGTTTTTCTATAACGATGAGTTTTCTCGTCAATGGCCGGTGTTTTTGGGCGAGTCACAAGTAGAGGGTAATAATCAGTATGAATAGTTGACATCTCATATTAAGAAGACTCACTTGAATATTAAAAAATAAGTTATTTTTCCTAGATTTTAGATGATAGGGGTTTTACCATTCCAAGTATGAACCCAATCAATAAAGATGATTAAAAATTAACAAACTTCAAGATGCGTTTAAGTTTTTAAGCTGTAACTATTGCTGCAATCTTTCCCAGTATCTCTGCTAGATACTCTGTTAATATTTGGATGATAACAATAATCTTCTTCAAAATCTTAATTGCATCACCATTGATTTCGAATAGACCGATCTAGATTCTTTTTACCAACCACTTTGTGTTCTAATATGTTTAAAGCCTCTGAAGTCTCCGTTCAAAATCCCAAAAAATATTCAAATTAGAATAAATTCCAAATCAAGAATTTTAATCATCTAGAATATTTGTTGTAAGATGTAACAAGAGGTATGATGTATGTTTAAACTTAAACCGGTTACTAGCAAAAAAAATTATAATTATGATTACAAAATTGAAGAAACATAAAAGGATATTTATTTGATGATCTATATGATCAATATAAAAATTTTAAAGATGAGTTTAAAGTATAAATTAATAATAAAAACCATGTCAGGTATTGAATATATAAATCAATTATTTATAAGAGTACAATGATAATAATTACAAATAAAGATATTAAAAGTCAAAACATATAGTAAATCCCGAATTTTTTTTTCTACAATACTTTATGCAATTTCAGGAGATGACAATCAGACACATAAGCAAAAAAAATAGTATGGAATAAGAAAAACATACAAAACAAAAAAAATACTCATAAAAACATATACAGAAAAAAAAACTTTATGGCAACAGATAACAGCAGCAACGAATCTAAAGCCGTAGGGACTGTGACAAAAGGCACAACGACGAAACTACTAAAATATTATCTCTGGCGGACTTCTAATATGGTTTAAAAGAAGATACGTTTAACCACACCCATTGACCGGTGTTACTTAATTACCAGGTAGGCTCGTGTATATTGGTACGACCAGCTTGAGCAGGCAGTATACATAAATAAGTGTACATATGGTCACGTGCATGGTGCATGGGTGGGTCTGTTTAAGAGGTCACAATGAGCATACACCATGTGAGAATGGAATTTAGAGCATGCATCGGCATTTGTATTCATTGTCTGCTGCTGCTATTTTAAGTTTTAACACGTCGACTTAGTCAAACTCACCTCTAAAAGACTAAAACTCCACAAATTTAAAATCCTTTTGACTTTTACCAACTGATTAAAATAAAAATTATTGTCCCCAAGGCAAAGGAGACCAATTGTGGGTTTGAATCATGTATGATGATAATTTTAAAGTAAAGTGTATGTATGAGAGAAAATACATATTTGCTGGTAAAAAATTGATAAAAACTGTTTTAGTTTTCTTTACATTTTGATTCCTTGATCAAGAAATTTAAACGAGTCAGACTCGAACTCATCAAAGCTTGAACATGTCTTGTCTAGCTAAAGAGACTCGAATTTAGCTTGTTTCGAAATTGATATTTGAAGTTCAAGTTCTAATTGTTAATTAGTTATTTAATTCTTTTTATTTATATACACACATGTATATTTGTAATTTATAGATATAGCATAATGTAATATATAGTTACTTTTAAATAACTATATATAATAATATTTTTCATGTAATATATATGTATAATATTGCATAAAACTTATTATATTTATCTACATGCAATATAAAGCTTGCTTAGGCTCGTGAGCATAGTCAAATTAACTATGTGTAGCTTGCGTTGGGGAAATTTATAATATGAGCTAGCATCAATTTAGGCTCGAGCTGGTTTAAGAGGTTTAATTAGAGCTCTTAGCGACCGGCACGGCTCATTTACACTCCTAGGATCCATACGCCTGTGCTATTTAGCTTATTCAGAACTTTATTAAAAATTCTTGTTCTACCATAATATGGTATAAAATTTGTGATTTTCAAGGTCTTTAAAAGAACAAAACATGAATACTATAAAGTATGGAAAATAGATGAAGGTTGGACGGTGTGTTACATAATAAGTATGACAACTCAAACAACTTTTGTTGTTAATTAATTAATCGCTTTGATTAATGCATATTTGATATCACAGCAATAAAAAAAGAGTGATATATGGTTTAAGTGCAATGGATCGAGAAAAGGGTTGTGATTTTGGTGTCTGATGTAAGGCTTTATCACAGGTCCTACCTGTCTTGCACAGATACGTGGATTGGGGTCCAATTAGAAAAAGGTCCTAAAAAGAGTAAGTTTAATGGAAATTATGGTAAGATGAGATGGCATGGCCCCCTCCAAGTCTAAATTAAATTGTAACCCTTACTAAAGATGTCAAAGACATTTGCATATAACATTGGACATGTCCATTATCTAAGTTTTCAATCTCTAATATGTTTGATACGCTGATTCTTTAGTCGGTTCTTTTTTACGCTATCATAAAAAGCAGAGTAGCTTTAGAGAGATCCTAGGATAATTGTGAAGCCTCACTGGTTTGAAAACATTGGCAACACCTTGAAGATAGCTTAAACGGATCACAACATGTTCACATTTTGAGGACCACAAAACAAAATTATCACCGACAAATACATAATATCTAAGGGTCAACGGGTATTAGGACAACCAACTCAATCTGCATCGACATACGCATCTAGCCAATTGACAAAATATGTAAAGAAGCAAGATAACGTAGAAATGATCATGGCACCATAAGTTTGGTGACAACATATTTTAGTGTGCCAACAAGAGTGTAAATGGAAAGTATTTTAGTGTGCCAACAAGGCTACAACAAAGAGTAACATGAGATACAAGAGAGCCAGTTGGTTAAAGTTGGGCATGGTGTTTATAGAAGACAAGAAATGTTACATGGTTGTAGGAGGACATGTGTTTCTTATTTTAGTATCATCAGGATCATTTTACTTTATTGAGATTACTTAAGATTACAAAGAAATGAGTATATACATTATTGCAAGTTAGTATTGAAGGGGCCACTTGTATATTGCAAGTTAGTATTGAAGGAGCCAGTTGTACAAGGCTATTCATTTGTAGGTTTCTCTAAATTGATAGTTCAAGTGGTCGGGCAGGAAGCCTCCCTAGCGGGTTCACCTATTAGCAGTGGAAGTTGATTCAGATTCATATGTTTGATGAAAAGCTGCTTTGAAAATGATGATCAATAAGAACTAGTGATTAGTGGTAACTGGGCACCAACAATATCAAACTGATTATCAGTAGAACCAAGCAATAACACTACTAATAAGCAGTAGCAACGGGCGAGTAGCGGTAAATTAGTCACCTGCTGCAACTGCTAGGCTGCTACCAATGAAGTTTCTACTGATGTTTTCCACTTATATAGGCATGGGGATGAGGAACAGATTGTTATAATTGTTAACTGCAACTTACAATTGAAACATTGTGACTGTTAGTCCCATTTGAAAGAACGATCTTTTGTCTTTTTCTAACATACTTATCTAAAACATATTTGCATATTTGCTCTCGTCAAATTCTATTTAAAATATACGATTGAATTTGTATGTACCAATGCAATATTTTAATCTAAAAACGGTCTCTAAGAGCATTCATAGTCCGTTCCTTATCCCCGACCTATAATTCACAAAATCAAACACTATTTTATAAAGTTTCATATCTTTTTAAAAACCTTTCATATCTCATTCCCCATATATGTTCATACATTAATTATACTTATTTATTTATTTTTTAATATTATTTCTCTTTTACCACTCAAATTTAAAAATTAAATATTAAAAAAAGTATGAGAAATAAATAGAGTCTCCCTGTATTTGAAGGACGCGTCGTAACAAACTCCAAACACAAGCACAACTTAAATAAGTGATGAAGCATAATGTTTGATGACATGGTACAAGTTATTTCATTACTTGGTTTAGAATTAATAGCTTATTTTTTTTATATATAGAGAACACATATGTGATCTTGATAACATCGAGGTGCAAATTCTTTGGTTCATACAAAACTCATTTTCCATAAAGAATAAATATACGATCGAGATAACTTTGAAAAAGAATAACCGATAATAATTAATTGTTACCGTTATTATTTATATACTTTTTTCTTGTAGCTGTCTCAAAATTTAATTTTCACATATCTGATAACTATCGGTCTTTTCCGACACCGGGCTTTGTATATTCTTTAGATCCTGGGGACTAAGCCAAAGAGGATAATTTTACTTAAAAGTTGAGAAATAATTAATAATAATATTAACAATTCATAAAAGTTAGTGAAAATAATTAGCCAACGCGAAAGTGACGACAAGTTAACAAGAAGCTTAGGTTGATGTCGTGGTAGTACCATCAGCATCAGAGAAGCACACGAACTTATAAATAAATATATATATATGTCACACCCTCAAAATCCGCGTGCGGGTTTTACCGCGAGACACGTGACATATCAGGATCTCAGTCATTAGTTACCAAGAACGACTCTATATGATTAATAAACAAAACCAGAGTTAACGTTTAAAATACTGCGGAAGCGTTTTTAAAACTAGGAAACCCAAAACAAGTAGTATGTAAAGAGAATGCGCAAAACATACGCGCCCCAAACACAATTGTTTAATATGAAAATAATCCCAAATTTGTAAACAAGGCAAATGTAGACAACTCAACAATGCTGACGTGCGTGCTCCTAGGCAACTGGCAACCTTAACCTGATAATATCATACTAAACAAGTCAACACATGGTTGGTGAGTTCAAGAGTTTGCGTTAATAGATAAACCGATAAACAGTTTTCAAATCATAAGTAGTGTATCGCAATAGATAGCTAGTCTATTAACATAAAAATATTAATCATAGTGATTTCGCGATCGAAGCTGACTGTGTTGCGTTTGTTGCCTCCCGTCACGACTTACCAGGTCGTGACGAATATATGTTAGGACAAAATTGCACCCGTATGACCTCGAGTCACACAGGTGGGGCTCGTCAGACCCAGTAGTACTACCCAAAATTTCCCCGCTAGTCAATATTAACAATCCGAAAGTGTGAGGACTTCCATGGTAAACAGCACTATATCAATATTATACACACTCATATAGAAAAGATTTTGTGATCAACAGTATGCTATCTCCCCCAAAAGAGATATGTAAAATAAGTGGGGCAAGAACTCACCTGATGCGCGCAAGAATTAACTTAGAGCTTAACTTGAAAGAAAGAGGGGAAAGACAACCTTCAAGGTCACCTAGAACACAAGAGTACATAAGTACGTGTACACAGAATCAACATGAAACCCTAAGTGCTCTACAAACCAAGGAACTCAAGGTTTATGAAAGACAAGACACATTTGACCCAGTTGACCCGTTTGACCCGTTGTGACATTATAGGTGAAATTTCATTCAACAAGCATAACAGTACCTCACAATCACCATGATTAACATACAAACTGATTACATATAACACTTCATTAATCACATTTACCAACTAGATCATCATACAACTAGATATCATAACAGTCATGCGAATCTCAACTATTATCATGCTCATAACATCTAAAATATCATTCTTAATCATCATCAATCCACAAAAGTCCTAGCTTACCTATATAACTCATACCATGATTTTTCCACAAACAGGCCAAAACAGATAACTAACCAACTAAACATTC
>JACCIY010000457.1:0-33405 GCA_025506505.1 Flaveria sonorensis
ACCTTCCTAATAACAAAATACATTTTTGGTAATCTATAATGATTTTATTTTCAAAGACTCTTTTCATTAATAAATTTAGTCTTAAAGTATGACTGCATTCCTAAAAGTTCTATTTTAAAAACTCTAAAAACTCTCATTAATAATTTAATATTATCATAAGATTTTATGCATTGCACAAGCCTCACGTGAAGTTCTGATTCTATCTTGAACCAGTTATTGTTAATTTTGAAAATTCTCATTAACCATAAACATGCTTTATTCAACCAAATCTAAAATATCGCTACTAGTTGATGGTCATAGTAAAAGATATGTGTGTTTTTCTTACATGATATGCACTTAAAACAAAATTTATGGGTGGTTTCATTTTAGTGCAAACGATTTCATGCACGATGTTCGGTTCGGTTATAGTTTAGCCTGCCAATATGTTGCTAAATGGGTCGGGTTAGCGGCTTGACCCTTCTATTTTTCAACTTATTAAAATTTATGTTTTATGCAAAACTAAAAGATAAAATATAAATAAACATATATAGTTACTATAATGCGATTGTTTACAACACAATTGTATTTTATATTTTTCAGTTGAAGAAAAAAATACAAAAAACAAAAAAAAGTTTCTTTTACGGGTTGAATAGGTCGTTTTGGTGTCAAAACACCAGTGTTACTATTATGGAAACAAAATGTAGTATATATAATACTCCCAACTCCAAGAGCATATTCTATTTTATATAGAACTTACGTGTTAAATGTATATTAGGTGACTAAGATCATTTAGGTAGGAGCTAGTAGAGTAAGCCTCAATGTGAATAGTGTGAGAATTGATAGAATTTATTATATACTCTTATAAAATTAAATATCAAACACATCCTACTTAAAAGTTAAAATATCATGATATGCTTTTAAAACTAGGCAAATATCATGATATGCATATTTCTTCTTTAAAATATCAGGATTAATGGGCTTTGATCCATAGTAGTACTAACTTTTAATGGGTTGGAATTGGTCCACGGTACTACTACCTTTTAAGCCAATACAATAGACGGACTATTTGTTAGTTTAATAAAAATAGGCTTATAGTTTATGCATGATATTCACTAAAGAGCAAATAACAATTAAGACACGACCCCCACACACGAAGTAGTGAAGTAAATACTTGAGACGGTCTTGGGATTTATTTGGAAAAAATATTTTTGATATTTTTTACACCACAAGTAAAATCGGATGTAGATCACCTTTTCTCATGCTTATTCCCAAACAACCAGATCCTAAAACCAATTGGATTTCAGACCCATCCGTTTCATCGGACTGATCTACAAAGTCATTTCAAAAAGTCAAAGGTAACAAATTAACTAAAAGAAGTTATATCTTGAGTCAAATGTATAGGCTCAATGGGGTAAAAAACAATCAACTTTCATTGTAGGTACAAATATTTAGATGGGACGTTGATCATTATAGAAACTATATATGGGTAAAAAAATCAAAGGGTGAATATGTGGAGAAAGTATTCGATAGCCTTAATTGGGTTTTCGGCAAATGAAATTCTTGAAATATGTGGTTTCGATTCAACCCGCGCTCTTCAATGGCATCGGTTCTTGTAATGGATTGCCAACTTGTCAATTTCAATGCTCCAAAGGGCCAAGACAACGGGACTCATTGCATGCATTCTTGTTTATAATCGTATTAGTCTTTTCCTGCGAATATGAAGAGGACCTCTTATCTCAATCATCTAGTTACGGTCAATGGTCGTCTACAAATATGCTTAACATGTTAAGGATCATGCGTATATTTAATTTTATGTTAGGTCTCAAGATTAATCTTAACAAAACCCAACTTTTAAGAATTGAAAAGAAACCAGAATAATGGAAAATATGTCAACATCAAAAACAAATCTTCCATTTACTTATCGTGGATTACCTATTGGTGTTAACATGAATTTAGAAAAACATTGGAGGCCTATTTTTAACACTTTTGAGGCAATATTATCACTCATCATGGGCGAGATCATTATTTAAGAGGCAAGTTATTAAGGTTATTAAAGAACTAGAAATAACCAAAGCAAATTATATATTAAATTACCAGCGGATATTGTAACCGTTGACAGCGTTGATCTTGCTGAGATGAAATCTCAACCATTGAAAGTCAACAGTTACTTCTTCTAAGCAGTGGTTGTCTATGGTTATCATACCCCTTCTTTCCCGGTTCCTTCTTCCCCTTTTCACGGCCCACGTCCCACATCCCACTGCACCTTCCGCCCCACGTTCTGCTGCAACCTCCGCTGCAACCCAATCAATCATCTTTGCCACTCAATTGGCCGTCATCGCCCCCAGTCGACTATCACAACCGTCCAATCAGCCTCCCAAACGACCCAACTAGTCATTGGCGTTGTCCGATAGACCGTTTTTTGGTAATGTTTTATACCGATATAGTCGAATTGGAGTTATTAATTTTGGATTGAGGCTTTGATCGTATTATTAATATTATTGGAGGATTGACCATGTTATTGCTTCGTTCATACTCAGAGTTAGTTGCAAGTTTCAACAAAAGTAAAGTTAATTGTTGGTTTATGCTTTTGTTTTTGAATACTGCTATCTTGCTACTAATCAGACCGATACACTTGCAAACTGGAGCTGTTAGTAACCCTGCTCCTAATGCACAATTCGACTTTTTATCTTGCATCTCTAATTTCTGTTGTTTTTTTTAAATTCAAGTAACCAATTATTCATGTTCATCATATATCTTATTGATGACCTACAAATCAATTCCATATGCAGGTCCCCTTAACATATAGCCAGACTTGAAAATTATAGAGCTTTCTAATGGGACGCCATACGATATCAGTTTCATACAGAAATTATATTCATATGCAGGTCCCCCCTCTCTTTTTTCGTCGGTAGTGTTAACTTTTAGTCCGGTAGTGTAAATTTTTTGGTCCGGTAGTGTAAATTTTTATACAAATATGAAGTTCGCCCCCCCTAAAAAATTTAGTTCCGCACCCGCCCCCCTATAGGGGCGTTCAAGCTCCGCCACTGACTATTGCAAAGCTTACTTTGGTAACCCTATTGTACCAAAAGAAGCAAGGCCACAACCCGCTTTGTATAATTGTGGACAAAATCAAAGAAAAGATCAAGTTTTTTCAGGTTTACATCTTCTTCTAATCTTTTTATTGTACATTTTGATGTTTTTGATATAATGATCAGGTTTAACTTATGTTTATAAACTAAAGTTTGGCAAATAGTTTTTCCGCAAGAAACCTGCACACTTAATTACTAAATTGTTTGTTGTTTTATATGTAGAAAACTAACAAATTATTATCATATTTTTTTATTCTGTGAAGAAATTTGCAATGCTACCAGATGTCTATCATGATTCTTATATATAACTAGAATTAAACTTCCTGCGTTGCAGAGGGCGTAAAACCGTGCAAAATAACTCTAATGTCACACCACCATTAATAACCATCAACACTGAAATTGCGGTGTGTTAATACGAAAAATATGACCAAAGCGTAAAACATATAAAAATATAACTTAATCGATTAAAGACTCACGCGTTGCGACGAACCTGTTAAAGGGGAAAATAGACGTAAAAACAATAAACCACACACGTTTGTTGTACTGTGTTAACTTACCGAATTTAGAACGAAACGTAAAGTAAAAAGTAAAATTGGTGAATCGCACATGCATGTTTGCGTCGTGTTAACTTGTAAAACCTAGAACGAACGTAGGACGGAAATTTGCAAAATATGAAAAGTATAGGGGACCAAAGTTGAAAGTATAAAATTTGTGAGATTAAACTGCAAAATATGAAGAAGTTTGAGTTTAAAGTAAAAATAATCAAATTTTAGAAGCTTACTTTGCAAAATATGAAACCTTTGGTTAAAAGTAAAAAGTTATTTTTTAAAAAAAACCCACTGTGCATAAGATACAACACTATTATGCATAGAAAAATTGGTAATTAATAAATATATATAAATGAACATAAGACATTGTCAAATTAGGTGTTGACTTTAAACAATACAAAACTGTGAAGCTATTTTATAGTTATTATAAAAGCTAATGACAATAAATGGAATGGGTTCGAATAAAAAAACTTAAAGAATATTTCTACATGTTTCATAAAGAACAATAAATGGAGCCTATTTTAAGGTAAAGATAATGATGTTAAACTATGAATTATGAGGTGAATAACTTAAACCGATTATGGAGCATGGAAGAATGACGATTGTCATCTTTGGTTGCAGGTGAGTGTATTATGGATATTTTCTTATACTTCTCTGATTTTACTTTTAAATCTTGTAGAGAGTTATGGATAAAAGCATGATCTTTCACTCGTGACTTGTGATTTGGACGGTTGTAACTACAACTTTGTTTTACTACTTACGTTGACTTATGACATACCATTGTGCGACTTTATGTAGCAAATTTTCTTCAATGCCATTTACTAACCATATAATGTGGTTGCAACTACACATGTTCTTTAAAACAGTAAGTTTTGTGTATCAAATTTCTTTGAACATATTATCCTGATTTTAATTTTGTAATCTCTTGGGCTTGTGTAGTGTTGATAAATGTTGATTAAGCAAAATCCAGGAACAATAGCTTTTGCCTGAAGCATGAGATTTATGATTTAGATTCATGAAACTGTCTAATTAAAACTAAACATAGCAAATAGAAACTAAAATAAACCCTACTATGCTGGACCAATCTTCACGTAAACTCCATAAGGGAAAAAGCCACTAATTTTGAGCCCACAAAAGAAAATCCAAACCCACTAGCTAATTAAAGCTCACAAAATAATTGCTATCAAGATGGGCTACCCTCTTACTTTGCCCAAAGCCCATCTTAAAACAACGAAAAGTAGGCCCACGAAGGTGCAACCAAATTTAATATGGATCACAGCCTTTTCTAAACAAAAAAGGACCCTTGTCTAATACAATTTCATATGGCAAGATTTGAAGCCCAATAATGTTAAACTTCCAATTGAACAACACGTGATGCCATCCGGACGTGATGAAATTCTTCGATACCATATCTGACACAAATAAGAATTTTAACCCAAAGTAAAAATATCCCGCAACATCATGAACCAAAATTCAAAATGACAAACTGCAGATCTCAAACATAAAGTTTTTTTAAGTTTGACCCTAAAGAGATACTTTTAACAAACTATACAGACTAATTATGTAATTCACTATAAAACTTCTAAATTGTTTTAAAAGGTAATTTATCAAAAATTATAAAAAATTATTTGTTGGTTGAGCAGGTCATATGTTGTTGCTAAAACCGGGCAACTAAACTGGTAACTAAATGCAATTTGGTTTCTATTTTGCAACTAAATAGTGTCTGATTTAATTTCATGCGGATTCATCTAAAATATAGGGATGTAATCGAATTATGAAATTAGCGTTGTACCTTTAACTTATTAAGAGCATTCACAGTAGGTTCCTCAATTTTTATGTGAGTGTGTGTCTTACATTATGGGAGATGGTTGTGAGTGGCTGTGAGTAGTTGTGAGTGAGTGAGGAGATAGAATTTTTATGGGGATTGTACCGTGATTCCTCATATTTGGGAAACACGGTACAAACCGTATAAATTTTTTAATATTTTTAAAAGCGGTTGTGAGTGAAGGAGAGAAAAAATAACGATAAATATACAAAAATATATTATTTAACTGAAAGAGAGAGTAAAAAGTTAGTGTTTTTAGTGTAAATGCAAGGATGAAGATGAAGATGCTAGTCTGAATGCTCTAAGGTTTTTTTCCATCATAGTGAAATCAGAATCAGAAAATGCACACAAAGAACCTCCATCTAGTAGTACCCATACATAGCCTTCCTATAATATGAAGATTATTATATCAGATTTTAAAAAAAGGCCTTGCAAAATAGCTCATGACCAGGATCTATTAAGATCATGTGCAGTGGTTTATTTGGTTAAAATACCACCAAGACAAATATGACTTTATTAATGCATCTTTAGTGCAAGTATAGTGGTTTTAAAACCTATTTTTAGTTAAAGATCGTCAAATGAGAAAAAAACAAATTCACTCACTCCTTTTAACGTTTGTTAAATACTTGACCAAACATATGTTTGAAGTCCTCTTTAACTAGAATGTAGTGACTTTAATGTACTGTTTGTCTCCAACTTAGCAAATTTGACGCTCCCTAAGAGCAGCATTACATCCGGTCTAATACTAAGGGGATGGTTTAAAAACTCTTTCAAATAACCTTGAAAGGTGAATGAAAAAACCCTAAACCCCAAGAAAATAAGGCCAGATCTCTTTACATGTGGATTGTGGGCCAACTGATAAATGTTACAAGTAGACATATAAATTTGAAATATGCCTATGTTTTGGATTCCTTATTTTTTATAAAAGTAACTTTTGAAAAGTTACTTTTCAAAAGTTAATCCTATAAACTTCTCAAAAGTAACTTATTAACCCTTTAAAATAAATTCTTTAAAATTTTGCCAAACATACTTATTAACTTATTAACTTTTCAAAGTTAATAAATCAAAAGTTAATCCAAAAGTTGGTTTGTCAAACATGGCCATATCAGTAGAGCGACTAAAGAAAAGAGATGGAAAATATCAGGGGGGGAAACTGTAAAAAACACGTACATGAGGGGCAAAACGTAAAGTTTCCAATACAAAGGGAAGAAACCCAGAAAAATTGGGGTTTCCTTTATTTCCATCGTCATTTTCCCTCCAAATTGAAACATCTAGGGTTTCTTACAGTACTGAAGCAGTGTTTTGCCGCGATCAATCTCAATGGCTTCTTCATCTTCTTCGTTATCATCTAGCCATGGTTACGAAATCCCGTGGGTTGAGAAGTTCCGACCGACGAAGGTGAAAGACATCGTTGGAAACGCAGATGCGGTCTCCAGACTCGAAGTAATCGCACGCGACGGTAACATGCCAAATCTGATCTTATCTGTAAGTAATTAACCCTAATATCACGTTCAAACCGATGATTATTGTAAACTCGTGTACATTTTGACGCAACGAGGTTTTCCCTCTTTAGATTAGACGTGTGACATTGCCTGTTTTGTAGTTTTGTGAAGGGAGGATTGGCTTATGACTGTTGAGGGATGAATAAACTGAGAATTGATGATTTAAATCTGGTGAATGATGGGGATTTTGATGAATGTGATTGTTAATTGAAATTCTGGTTTATGTAGGAGAAGTATTGCTGGAGTGTTCCACATAACGTTGACTTATTGATTTTTGCGTATTTGAACTTCTGTTTTGAAGGCTAAAATATATAGTTAAATAAATACTTTTATCTGTCTAATCTTTTCAGTTGGCAATTAGAAGACACATATGAACATCTGTCATGAAATTAGTTTTTGTATATGTCTTAGGTGTTGAATGCATTTAGTTTCTCTGAATATCTACGATAGAGGCATCCACGGTAAAAATGCAAGTATGTACGTGCAGGGGATGAGGCTGGTCACACACAGGAATGTGTTTCCTATCCAGTTTTTTTCTTTTAAATAAATAACTAAAATATATCAAAGAACCAAATTATGTTTGTTCGAATTTTCCAACGTGCATTTCTTAGATTCAAATTATGAAGACTTGAAGTTTATTGATTTGTACATTATGTAGAAGCATACATGTGCAAAGTTGTTCGCTTGTTTGTAGTTTATTGTGTAATACACTCAAGACACATTAGCATATATATGAGTGGGAATGGTTTTGTCTATACCCTCTTGAACATGCATCTGTTTTTTGTCATTTTCAGGGTCCTCCTGGTACTGGTAAGACTACAAGCATATTAGCTCTCGCACATGAACTACTTGGATCAAATTACAAGGAGGCTGTTCTAGAGCTAAATGCATCAGATGACAGGTCTGCATATTATTGCTAACTGAGTTTCTTCTTAAATCTTTTTAATATCGGGTTATTTCCAGGAAGCTCATCATTTTTTGTTCTTTCCTTACCAGAGGTATTGATGTTGTGAGAAACAAAATTAAGATGTTTGCTCAAAAGAAAGTTACATTACCTACTGGAAGGCACAAAGTTATTATTTTGGATGAGGCTGACAGGTGACCAACAACCATTCTTTTTTTTCCCTCATATGTAACTATTATTTATCTTTAAATGGCATTTTTTTTTTCATATTAACAAGCTAGTCATCATCAAATAGTATTCAACTATGATATTTTTTTTTGCTCGGCTTTAATCTGATCCTTATTTTCTTATGCTTTCTATGATGGGATGCAATTTAGCATGACATCTGGAGCACAGCAAGCACTGAGGAGAACAATGGAAATCTATTCAAACTCTACTCGTTTTGCTCTGCATGCAACACATCTCTTCAAAATAATTGAACCTATTCAGAGTAGATGTGCACTTGTACGGTTTTCGAGGTTGTCTGATGATGAGATTCTTGGTCGTCTCAAGATTGTGGCTGATTCTGAAAAGGTAATTTTTTGTGTTAGTGCAGATTATATCTTTTGTCCAATTGGTTGTATTGATGTGGAAATTGTTTGTATTAATATTAAACTCATGTTCATTTTTCGTTCCTAGATAACTCTCATAGATGCATGATTGGTTTACATTTTATAACTTGCATAGGTGCCTTATGTTCCAGAAGGGCTTGAAGCGATTATTTTCACCGCTGATGTGATATGCGACAAGCGTTGAATAACCTACAAGCCACTTATGCTGGATTTCGATTTGTCAACCAAGAAAATGTTTCAAGGTTAAAGTCTTTATTGCTATTTGAGCTTTACACTTTACAGAATCATTTACTGTAGTTGTTGCAAATGTGCCAGGTAGGTGCCATGTGGGTAGGAACCGTAGGATTGAGCTGGAACAGTTTTTGTCTAGTATTATTTCTAATAGATAATTAGTATGTTAATTTGATACTGTATATTATATCGCTTTAATAATTTTGAATAAAAAGATTTAGGATGTTTTGTGCATTAAAAATATGCTTCAGGCAACTTCTTATCTTGTTGACCATTTCTTTTTAAGTTTTTTTTTTTTTTTTTGATTTTACGTGCCTGACATGTTACAGATAAAGCATATATTGAATCATCAAAATGACAAGTAATTGGCTAAATTAGCATTATGCTACCTCTAATAAATTGTTTTAATGTCATATAACCATGTTATTTGATTGGGTTTTCAGGTGTGTGACCAGCCTCATCCCTTGCACGTGAAAAATATGGTTCGCAATGTGATTGAGGGGAGATTTGATGACGCTTGTTTTGGTCTAAAGCAACTATATGATCTGGGCTATTCCCCAACTGATATTATCACAACCCTTTTCCGAATCATAAAGAACTATGACATGGCAGAGTATCTGAAACTGGAATTCATGAAGGTAACAATGCTAGAGAAAATTATTATTTAATAAATGCCAATACAACATACGATATGGAATGTTTCTACAAAATGCTAGAGCAAGTCTTACAAAAATATTCAATTTCAACATTACAACATAAGCAATATTTTAAATAGCAAGGTGTATAATACCAAGAGTCGGAACAAAGTTCAAAAGCAATGTTTAGTTGAATAACAAACAAAAAAATGATATTTGAATATAAGGTAGTCGTGTAGAAGAACATTGTCAACATTTAGAAGTTTAATCCTTTTAGTTTGTTTTTGCAGTGGTTATATACACAAACCCTAACTTTTTAACTTCCTTTTGCTTGTAGAAAAAGCTATTTGACCCCTTGAACATGTTAAGTGCTTATGTAGTTGTGTATGCCACAAGTAGGGGGTATATCCACTGGAAAAAACGTTAAGGCCATCTGACCCCTTGAACATGTTAAAAGTTGGTTGGCTTTATTCTGCGTTAAATCATATATAAACTTGTCTACACAAACGTTTAACCTGTTCAAGAGGTGAAAATGACATCATCAACAAGTCAAAAAGAAGTTGATAACAAGCAAATAAATATATCTAGTAAAATCTCACTTATACAGTAGTGCATTAGGTCAAAAGAAGTGGGATGTAACCACTAAATTAAAAGACTAAATCTCTAAAATATTGAAGTTGTTTTATCAAACATACCCTAATTTGTTTTGGGTAGAGGATCTACTTGTGGTGTTGGGCAGTCTATGGTCAGAGAGTGGATTGATCAATGATGTGATCTGACCCATGCACCAATTAAATGGATCATGATTTGGCCGTTGGCCGTTGGTTAATGGGAAATTTTGTTTACAATTTTGCCTTTATGACGTTATCTCAAATTGAACATTCTTTTTGCTTGTTTGCTTGCAGGAAACTGGATTTGCCCATATGAGAATCTGTGATGGAGTTGGTTCATATCTTCAGCTATGTGGTCTGCTTTCTAAGTTTTCACTTGCTTGTCTAACAGCCAAGGCATGATAAGACTTTAGGCTATTGTAGAACAATATCTTTCCTTCTAAAGCGCGTGGCTGCATGTTCAACAATATGACAAGACTCTAACCTTTACTGGTCATTCGAACCACCGTTTTCACATGGCTCAGTGTATCTTTAAGTGGTGTTATCTTTGTTTAGGCTTTATTGGTGTTTTTTTTCCTTTGTTTGCAATGAATATGATGGGAAATCTAACTAATGTAAGTTATGATTTATCTGATCTTATTGGTTAGCAGGATACTAAAGATTTGGTAATGAGTTTTTACAACTACAAAAGGAAAAAAGTGTTGAAAGTGTATTTGTGCGAACCACATAATGTGAAATCTAAAGTCAAGCAAACAAACCAAGTTCATCCAATTCTATTTGTAGATCATTTAGAAACTCTTCTTTTTTTCTTTCAAGGTACTTCTTAACATTTGTATGTATGAACACACACAAGGGATGGAGATGTTGAGCTACTTTAAGCAAAAGATTTACGAATCAAAACAATTGTTTGATTATTTCAACTTATGAAACGAAATCAAAATCTGTGTATTGAAAATGTGTCTAATATTGCACATTTCTTTTTTCTTTCTATAAATTTCTAAATTTTCTATTCAATTGAAAAGAATTGAGCTTCACATGATCCTGAACAAATCACACAGGAGCTTGACGCTTGTTTCCCCAGGTTCTCTTACACGATTTGAGCCTTATTGTGTCCGCAACTTTAAGATACAAATCCTGTTCGGAAAGTATCTGATTTCTAGATAATATTTTGGGATTATGTCATATGTTGATGTTTGATCTTGATTCTATTTGTCTTTCAATGATCTGAACATGAAAGCCATTTGGAAACTGTAAGCCCGGTGTTCGTATAATTTCTCCTCCTCTGACTATTTGCCACCTGCCAGTTTTAAAGAAAAACATGTTGGTATAACTCTACCTTAAACACACATCATTACAGTGACATATGCACATACATATAGAATTGATGTTTTTACCTGTATTTGGTAACCAAACAATGTAGAAACACTGCCATTTGAACTTTAGTAAAATCTGTTCCAACACAAAACCTCATTCCACCACCAAAAGCCATGAAATTCTTTGATGCACCTTTCTGATCCATCCTCTGTTTGGAAGAAGCAAGACTCATAAGTTTTATAAATTTTTCGCTGCATCTAAAGGATGCCCTCATAATGGGTCCGGTACAGTGAGCTTCAGCCCATCCTATTGGGAAATAGGCCAATTGTAATGTGTTGACCTGGGATGAGCCCGAGCCCATTGGACCGGGCCTGATGATTTCAATGCATTGGACAACATGCATGTTTGCATATATAAGTAGCTTACCTCCCATCTCCATGGATTGAATTCTAGTGGATTTTTATAGTTGACGGGATTTAGATGGACGGCTGGGGGACATACCATTACCGCCCAACCAGCGGGAATCGTGTAGCCTGGATAAATTTAACATCCATATCAAGGTGCATTCACAAACTTTATTATTCATAGGAATAAAACAAAAGAAAGACGATATTGTAACAGAAAAATTCATGTCTACCTTTGAACTTGATATCTTTTAATGCCTTTCTGAACACTCCTGGAACTATGTTAGCCAAACGAAGCGTTTCATTTATAACCTACAACATCAAGTAGTTGGATCAGTGTGAGCTACTTTTGTAATACTGATACGGAGCTGATACAAGAACCATTAAAGCACCCTCTTTTATCTTTTGTGCTTCCGCTATACGTCAAGTTCTTTTGAATAAAACTCTGAATATCCAACACACCTGAAACGTGAATGTCATCGACCTATATTCTTTCCATGTAAGTCCAGACTCTTTATTTTTCTTGTTTCTTAGGATGTTTTCATGCTCTTCCTGTGTACAAAAGCAAAATCAGGTTAAATATTAGGAAGAAATAAACTTCTAATAGTATGAACCTTGAACTATATCCTTATCACTAACCGTTAACTCTTGCAACGCGCGAGGATTGTCTCTCAGAAGCTTGACAGCTACTGTTATGGCTAAGGAAGTCGTCTCAAAGCTTGCAAACAACAGTACAAACATCAAGTCTAGGGCGATTGCTTCTGTAAGGATCGAATCACCTCGGTCTAGTTCTTCAAGTACATAGTCAAAGAAGTTAGTTTTGACTTTCCGAGGATTAGCCCGTCTATCTTTAAGCATGCTCTTCAGCATTGCCATTGCCTTCTTTCTTCCCTGCTTAAGTTAAGATGATTAAATTACAAGTTACCAGTAGGATTGTTAAAATTTAGAAGTCCACTAGATCTTGCAGCTCTTTTGTTTATCAATAAGTCAATTTGAGTTGACTTTTATTGCAAACAAGTCAAACAGGCCAGTTAGAAAAATGGCTAAAAGAGGAACAAGTCAAACACATTGAATGTCTACTTTTCATGCACACAAGATCCTAAATCGTCTTATGCGCGAAAAGTAGATTATTATTATTATTATTAATGTTTATTTTGGAATCATAAATAAGTCTGCCACTCATACAGAGAAGCATCAGTGGGTCAACCCAACATATTTTGACGTTTCAACTAGCTCGTTAACAAACCGACCCGTGACCTGACCCGACACCTGATTGATTGAAATTGTTTTTCTTTTACCTGCAGACACTTGTGGTAAGCTGTTCCAGGAATGTCTAAAGGGAAGGAGATTAATCCTTGTATAAAAGCTACGAAATTCTCCCTCAGATTCACAGATGACTTCTCAGGATCATAACTTATCAATTTTTTCGCAGTTAGATCAAATATCATCTGAAAAATAAAAAAAAACAAAGTTGATTAGAAATTTAGGATCTCTATGGAAGCTGTCATTAGTATTCATTGTATTCAAGAAACCAAAATTCGAAGTGAACTGAACTAAACTCGAATTTGGTTTTCGAATTTGTGATTTTTTAAGCAGATATTGGAATTCAGATTATATATATTTTTCCATATATTATATGCGCGCGTGTGTGTATATATATATAATTCAGTTTATTTTCAAACCAAACTGAACTTGAATTCATTTTTAAAATTTTCAAATTCGAATAACCCGAAAACCGACCCGTTAAACCCTAACTAAAGGTGGCTTACATTTGCAGTTGCTTCCTTTAATTCTACTGACTCCTGACCAGCCCATTTCTCTAGACTTGTTGTTGCTACATTTTCCACTTCATGAAGCATCTGTTTAAGGCTTTCTGGCCCAAATAGATATAACACCATGTTCTTGAGATACTTATACATGTACCCATGCAAAGACCCTACATTTTGTCTCCCAAACACCTCTGTAAAGCTATCAGGATACCAACTTTGAAACAACTGACCCTCTTGTTGGAATATCATATGGTTTAGATCTGAATCAGTTGACACTATCACGGGTCGCCCGACCAAACTCGTTCGAAATATCGACCCGTATCTGAAAATTCAACTGTTTATGTTAGAATTTGATCATTAGGATGTAAAAACTGTAAAAGATCATAAAAAAGCATCATAATTAACTAGTTACGATAAGTTAGCCAACTCATCACCAATGTTCTCATATCGACCGGCCCTCCTACCGGTACATTGGTTGGAACAGGACAGGAACCCGATGATGTTATAAATATTTTAAAAATTATAAGTGTGTGGTTTTCTTTTAACATCAACACCTAGAATTTTGTAGCCGTTCCAAAAAAATACCTAGAATTTTATAAAATAAAATAATCACATCTTGCATTCTACAAAACTAGAACAAGTAACCTTATCATTGGAAAGTGCGCTGCATACCATCAAAATGTCCCCTTAGAACGCAATATATTTGCATATGTAACTAATATAAAGCAAAATACAAAATGGTTCGGGCTTGTAGTTTTAATAAAATATGAAGCTTAAATAGAATAGAAAGGCTTAATATAAGTTATATAGTAAAAGAACCGAGATTTTAAAAGAAAAGATATAAAAAATAAAAATAAAAATAAATATCCAGTCAGACCGATAACCGGCCCATTCAAAACAACAATGGTTCAAATACATCCAATAGGGCCGGTTCCATAGCCAATTCTGAGTCAGACTATTCGAACCGATCCAGTTTTGAAAACATTACTCTGATCACCTTTTGATTCTGTCATTGACAAAGGGAGGGGTGTCCCAAGTTGGATTAGGGGCAAAGAACTCATGAGTTTCACCTAGCAATGGCCAGCCCATTGAGCCAGGGGGAAGGGTTCCATCACACCTAGGGTTCCACCACCTGTACAACCAGTGTGTAATGGTCACCACCATGGTGGCTGCAATGTACAGGCTAACATGCCACATATTTAGCCAGTACATATTAGAAAAAAGATTTAAACCAATGGGAATCCCACACGTGGTGGAAGAAATTGAGGGACTAAGGGGCAGAAATGGAAGAAAAAAATATAGAGAGAGTGCTTGTGTGTGAGATGAGACTTAAGAGAGAAGCAAATGTATTCGCGTATGCAGAAGGAGATGGAGGTATTATATAGACATGCTAGAAGTTGAAACTGTTTAAATATTTTTTATTATTATTATTATGATGCTGGTTCCCTTTATAGTAAGTTTATCAGCAAGCTGAATAGTGTTTGGTGATATATATATATAAAGAAATATGCTGATCATCTTTTGTCTATTGAAACATAATTTATATATTTTTATAAGGTTCTCACGCTTCTACTATACATAACGTTTTGGTTTTAAATTGCACAAGATGTATCGAGAAGTTTAGGTTAGCAAGAGTTTCAGGTACACAAGATGGTAGACAAGAGATTCACGTAGACCGCATTTATTTATTATATAGATTTGTAAATTAAATTTAGATAACACTTATCACACTCTTAATCTTTCAATAAAAAAATTACACACGATTTAAAATATAAAAGATATGAATTGTCTTACAATATGAAACTTTTTTTTGCCTAAAAACTTTATGTACAACCAAACAAGCTCAACGAACAACCAAATAAGCTTTATGGTATGTTCTTCTCATTTTCCCTTTGTCGTCCTCCTGGAGTCTTGGTCCCTCCGACTCCGCCTCCATCTGAGCATCACCCCAAAAACCCGCAACACCAAATCTGAGCATCACGACGAGCAACACCAAATATGAGAAACCATACATTTATCGGTCTAGAACCCAACATCATTAATTTGTTGGAAGCAATCGTCACCTCTCACACCTCGGGTGCGCTTTATAAAACCAAATGTGTAATATTGCATCATCATATAATCATATAGTCGTATGCTGTCGTTCAAAAAAAATATATAGTTGTCTGCCACAAAATAGATGATTAAGAAATAAGTTATTTATAGTTGGCTTTCTGGTCCAATGATATGAAAATAATGGTTTGAACTTGAAATATTTGGAAGTCTCAGGTTTAAACTTAACTCAAGGGGTTTTTCTATAACGATGAGTTTTCTCGTCAATGGCCGGTGTTTTTGGGCGAGTCACAAGTAGAGGGTAATAATCAGTATGAATAGTTGACATCTCATATTAAGAAGACTCACTTGAATATTAAAAAATAAGTTATTTTTCCTAGATTTTAGATGATAGGGGTTTTACCATTCCAAGTATGAACCCAATCAATAAAGATGATTAAAAATTAACAAACTTCAAGATGCGTTTAAGTTTTTAAGCTGTAACTATTGCTGCAATTCTTTCCCAGTATCTCTGCTAGATACTCTGTTAATATTTGGATGATAACAATAATCTTCTTCAAAATCTTAATTGCATCACCATTGATTTCGAATAGACCGATCTAGATTCTTTTTACCAACCACTTTGTGTTCTAATATGTTTAAAGCCTCTGAAGTCTCCGTTCAAAATCCCAAAAAATATTCAAATTAGAATAAATTCCAAATCAAGAATTTTAATCATCTAGAATATTTGTTGTAAGATGTAACAAGAGGTATGATGTATGTTTAAACTTAAACCGTTACTAGCAAAAAAAATTATAATTATGATTACAAAATTGAAGAAACATAAAAGGATATTTATTTGATGATCTATATGATCAATATAAAAATTTTAAAGATGAGTTTAAAGTATAAAATTAATAATAAAAACCATGTCAGGTATTGAATATATAAATCAATTATTTATAAGAGTACAATGATAATAATTACAAATAAAGATATAAAAGTCAAAACATATAGTAAATCCCGAATTTTTTTTTCTACAATACTTTATGCAATTTCAGGAGATGACAATCAGACACATAAGCAAAAAAAATAGTATGGAATAAGAAAAAAAAAAACAAAAAAAATACTCATAAAACATATACAGAAAAAAAAACTTTATGGCAACAGATAACAGCAGCAACGAATCTAAAGCCGTAGGGACTGTGACAAAAGGCACAACGACGAAACTACTAAAATATTATCTCTGGCGGACTTCTAATATGGTTTAAAAGAAGATACGTTTAACCACACCCATTGACCGTGTTACTTAATTACCAGGTAGGCTCGTGTATATTGGTACGACCAGCTTGAGCAGGCAGTATACATAAATAAGTGTACATATGGTCACGTGCATGGTGCATGGGTGGGTCTGTTTAAGAGGTCACAATGAGCATACACCATGTGAGAATGGAATTTAGAGCATGCATCGGCATTTGTATTCATTGTCTGCTGCTGCTATTTTAAGTTTTAACACGTCGACTTAGTCAAACTCACCTCTAAAAGACTAAAACTCCACAAATTTAAAATCCTTTTGACTTTTACCAACTGATTAAAATAAAAATTATTGTCCCCAAGGCAAAGGAGACCAATTGTGGGTTTGAATCATGTATGATGGATAATTTTAAAGTAAAGTGTAGTATGAGAGAAAATACATATTTGCTGGTAAAAAATTGATAAAAACTGTTTTAGTTTTCTTTACATTTTGATTCCTTGATCAAGAAATTAAACGAGTCAGACTCGAACTCATCAAAGCTTGAACATGTCTTGTCTAGCTAAAGAGACTCGAATTTGGCTTGTTTCGAAATTGATATTTGAAGTTCAGTTCTAATTGTTAATTAGTTATTTAATTCTTTTATTTATATACACACATGTATATTTGTAATTTATAGATATAGCATAATGTAATATATAGTTACTTTTAAATAACTATATATAATAATATTTTTCATGTAATATATATGTATAATATTGCATAAAACTTATTATATTTATCTATACATGCAATATAAAGCTTGCTTAGGCTCGTGAGCATAGTCAAATTAACTATGTGTAGCTTGCGTTGGGGAAATTTATAATATGAGCTAGCATCAATTTAGGCTCGAGCTGGTTTAAGAGGTTTAATTAGAGCTCTTAGCGACCGGCACGGCTCATTTACACTCCTAGGATCCATTCGCCTGTGCTATTTAGCTTATTCAGAACTTTATTAAAAAATTCTTGTTCTACCATAATATGGTATAAAATTTGTGATTTTCAAGGTCTTTAAAAGAACAAAACATGAATACTATAAAGTATGGAAAATAGATGAAGGTTGGACGGTGTGTTACATAATAAGTATGACAACTCAAACAACTTTTGTTGTTAATTAATTAATCGCTTTGATTAATGCATATTTGATATCACAGCAATAAAAAAGAGTGATATATGGTTTAAGTGCAATGGATCGAGAAAAGGGTTTTGATTTTGGTGTCTGATGTAAGGCTTTATCACAGGTCCTACCTGTCTTGCACAGATACGTGGATTGGGGTCCAATTAGAAAAAGGTCCTAAAAAAGAGTAAGTTTAATGGAAATTATGGTAAGATGAGATGGCATGGCCCCCTCCAAGTCTAAATTAAATTGTAACCCTTACTAAAGATGTCAAAGACATTTGCATATAACATTGGACATGTCCATTATCTAAGTTTTTCAATCTCTAATATGTTTGATACGCTGATTCTTTAGTCGGTTCTTTTTTACGCTATCATAAAAAGCAGAGTAGCTTTAGAGAGATCCTAGGATAATTGTGAAGCCTCACTGGTTTGAAAACATTGGCAACACCTTGAAGATAGCTTAAACGGATCACAACATGTTCACATTTTGAGGACCACAAAACAAAATTATCACCGACAAATACATAATATCTAAGGGTCAACGGGTATTAGGACAACCAACTCAATCTGCATCGACATACGCATCTAGCCAATTGACAAAATATGTAAAGAAGCAAGATAACGTAGAAATTGATCATGGCACCATAAGTTTGGTGACAACATATTTAGTGTGCCAACAAGAGTGTAAATGGAAAGTATTTTAGTGTGCCAACAAGGCTACAACAAAGAGTAACATGAGATACAAGAGAGCCAGTTGGTTAAAGTTGGGCATGGTGTTTATAGAAGACAAGAAATGTTACATGGTTGTAGGAGGACATGTGTTTCTTATTTTAGTATCATCAGGATCATTTTACTTTATTGAGATTACTTAAGATTACAAAGAAATGAGTATATACATTATTGCAAGTTAGTATTGAAGGGGCCACTTGTATATTGCAAGTTAGTATTGAAGGAGCCAGTTGTACAAGGCTATTCATTGTAGGTTTCTCTAAATTGATAGTTCAAGTGGTCGGGCAGGAAGCCTCCCTAGGGGTTCACCTATTAGCAGTGGAAGTTGATTCAGATTCATATGTTTGATGAAAAGCTGCTTTGAAAATGATGATCAATAAGAACTAGTGATTAGTGGTAACTGGGCACCAACAATATCAAACTGATTATCAGTAGAACCAAGCAATAACACTACTAATAAGCAGTAGCAACGGGCGAGTAGCGGTAATTAGTCACCTGCTGCAACTGCTAGGCTGCTACCAATGAAGTTTCTACTGATGTTTTCCACTTATATAGGCATGGGGATGAGGAACAGATTGTTATAATTGTTAACTGCAACTTACAATTGAAACATTGTGACTGTTAGTCCCATTTGAAAGAACGATCTTTTGTCTTTTTCTAACATACTTATCTAAAACATATTTGCATATTTGCTCTCGTCAAATTCTATTTAAAATATACGATTGAATTTGTATGTACCAATGCAATATTTAATCTAAAAACGGTCTCTAAGAGCATTCATAGTCCGTTCCTTATCCCCGACCTATAATTCACAAAATCAAACACTATTTTATAAAGTTTCATATCTTTTTAAAACCTTTCATATCTCATTCCCCATATATGTTCATACATTAATTAATACTTATTTATTTATTTTTTAATATTATTTCTCTTTTACCACTCAATTTAAAATTAAATATTAAAAAAAGTATGAGAAATAAATAGAGTCTCCCTGTATTTGAAGGACGCGTCGTAACAAACTCCAAACACAAGCACAACTTAAATAAGTGATGAAGCATAATGTTTGATGACATGGTACAAGTTATTTCATTACTTGGTTTAGAATTAATAGCTTATTTTTTTATATATAGAGAACACATATGTGATCTTGATAACATCGAGGTGCAAATTCTTTGGTTCATACAAAACTCATTTTCCATAAAGAATAAATATACGATCGAGATAACTTTGAAAAAGAATAACCGATAATAATTAATTGTTACCGTTATTATTTATATACTTTTTTCTTGTAGCTGTCTCAAAATTTAATTTCACATATCTGATAACTATCGGTCTTTTCCGACACCGGGCTTTGTATATTCTTTTAGATCCTGGGGACTAAGCCAAAAGAGGATAATTTTACTTAAAAGTTTGAGAAATAATTAATAATAATATTAACAATTCATAAAAGTTAGTGAAAATAATTAGCCAACGCGAAAGTGACGACAAGTTAACAAGAAGCTTAGGTTGATGTCGTGGTAGTACCATCAGCATCAGAGAAGCACACGAACTTATAAATAAATATATATATATGTCACACCCTCAAAATCCGCGTGCGGGGTTTTACCGCGAGACACGTGACATATCAGGATCTCAGTCATTAGTTACCAAGAACGACTCTATATGATTAATAAACAAAACCAGAGTTAACGTTTAAAATACTGCGGAAGCGTTTTTAAAACTAGGAAACCCAAAACAAGTAGTATGTAAAGAGAATGCGCAAAACATACGCGCCCCAAACACAATTGTTTAATATGAAAATAATCCCAAATTTGTAAACAAGGCAAATGTAGACAACTCAACAATGCTGACGTGCGTGCTCCTAGGCAACTGGCAACCTTAACCTGATAATATCATACTAAACAAGTCAACACATGGTTGGTGAGTTCAAGAGTTTGCGTTAATAGATAAACCGATAAACAGTTTTCAAATCATAAGTAGTGTATCGCAATAGATAGCTAGTCTATTAACATAAAATATTAATCATAGTGATTTCGCGATCGAAGCTGACTGTGTTGCGTTTGTTGCCTCCCGTCACGACTTACCAGGTCGTGACGAATAATGTTAGGACAAAATTGCACCCGTATGACCTCGAGTCACACAGGTGGGGCTCGTCAGACCCAGTAGTACTACCCAAAATTTCCCCCGCTAGTCAATATTAACAATCCGAAAGTGTGAGGACTTTCCATGGTAAACAGCACTATATCAATATTATACACACTCATATAGAAAAGATTTTGTGATCAACAGTATGCTATCTCCCCCAAAAGAGATATGTAAAATAAGTGGGGCAAGAACTCACCTGATGCGCGCAAGAATTAACTTAGAGCTTAACTTGAAAGAAAGAGGGGAAAGACAACCTTCAAAGGTCACCTAGAACACAAGAGTACATAAGTACGTGTACACAGAATCAACATGAAACCCTAAGTGCTCTACAAACCAAGGAACTCAAGGTTTATGAAAGACAAGACACATTTGACCCAGTTGACCCGTTTGACCCGTTGGTGACATTATAGGTGAAATTTCATTCAAACAAGCATAACAGTACATCACACATGATTAACATACAAACTGATTACATATAACACTTCATTAATCACATTTACCAACTAGATCATCATACAACTAGATATCATACAAGTCATGCGAATCTCAACTATTATCATGCTCATAACATCTAAAATATTCATTCTTAATCAATCATCAATCCACAAAAGTCCTAGCTTACCTATATAACTCATACCATGATTTTTCCACAAACAGGCCAAAACAGATAACTAACCAACTAAACATTCATACCACTCAAACAATACATTTAATCACCTTAGAAACCATCCATGAATACACTAGCATGGTCCTAATATCCCAAACATGCTTAAATCATCCAATCCAAGAATTTGCACAAATAAAGTTTCCCTTTTGGGAAAGTACATCCCAATTTCATCAAACACTCAAGACATTCATGGATTCATCATTTACATGCCAATTCAAGTCCATGACAACATCTAAACATGATCAACAACACCTAATTATCATGATTCATCAACATTCAACACCAAAAGTTACTATCTTTAGTAAGGTATGAACTACAACATGCATTCTTGAATTTCTAGCATTCAAATCAACAATCTAACATCCAATTATCATCACAAAACACATCAACAACATCAATTCATCATCCAAGCATCAATTCATGCAAAATAAAGTTACTATTCTTAGTAACCTATGAACCATAAATCAAAATCGAAGCTTTCTTGCAAAATCGACGTTAACCAATATGCATACAACCTAACTAGCATCATTACAACATCAAACAACCAACATTCAACATCCAATTTGATCCAAAATCGCCTCAAACTCTCGGCCAAAGATGATCATATGAACAAACAACCAAAATCTAAACTTTCTTGCATAATCAACGTTAACTAGCATCAATACAACCTAACTAACATCATAACATCACCAAACAACCAAGAATTAACATTCAATTGCAGATTTTCGAACTAGGGTTCGGCCACCATGAAAAACCATCAAAACATGTAAAAATCTAACCTTTAAACGTGTAATGGCTTGCAATTGATGATTCCAACGTGTTCTATGCCTTGTAATCGACCAAAACCGAAGATGATTGCTTGTTCTTGGGCTGAATTCGAAGAGGAGAGGGAGAGGGGAGGTCGATCGCGGCCGATGGGGTGGGATTAGGGTTGGGTTTTGATTTTATTTTATTTAAAAATCCATAATTACCCTTTTAACCCTTATAATTTGTATTTTATAGAGATTAGACTTTTTGAATAGTTTTTAAATAGTTTTTAACTACTAAACACAATTATTATTAGTCACAAATAACAATCATGCATAATTTCCATTTATCACAAAACACACGAAATAAATATACACGTTTTCACGTTACGCGATAAAATTACAGTTAACATTTAAATCACATAAGCATAACTTAATAATCACATTGTTAACTTAATTATCATCAATTTAACATTACTGATTATTGTTAAGTCACCAACGTTCAACGACAACTAGTGTGTGTGCACGACACGTGTATGCAAGACTTAACGGAACTAACGGAGTTTGGTAACTGAAAATTACCGGATGTCACATTATCCCCATGTTGAAAGAATTTTCGTCCCGAAAATTGCGCGTTACATGGTGAGTGTTCCATCACTGGTCTACTGCATTGGCACAAGGAAATCGAAATTGTGTGAGTTTTGGATGAGTTGTCACATCATCCCCATGTTGAAAGAAATTTCATCCCGAAATTTAATCAATACCTTCGCCGGCTGGCATCGTCCTTTCGAATAGCTGAGGGTACTTAAGCTTCATTTGATCTTCACGTTCCCACGTGAATTCTGGTCCACGTCTCGAGTTCCAACGAACTTTGACAATGGGTATCTTGCTTTGCTTAAGTGTTTTCACCTCACGATCCATCACTTCGACCGGTTCCTCAATGAAGCGTAATTGTTCATCTACTTGAACTTCTTCCAGTGGTACGACCATCGTTTCATCCGTTAAACATTTCTTTAGATTTGAAACATGGAATACATCATGGATTCCACTCAATGAATCAGGTAAGGCTAGTCGATAGGCCACTGGACCAATTCTTTCCACTATCTCAAATGGTCCAACGTATCTCGGATTTAGCTTTCCTCGCTTACCAAACCGAACTACGCCTTTTCATGGTGAGACTTTTAATAAAACCTTGTCACCTATCTGAAACTCTAAGGGTTTCCGTCGCTTGTCAGCATAGCTTTTCTGTCTGTCTCGCGCTGCGGCCATGCGGTTTCTTATCTGAACAATCTTCTCAGTTGTCTCGTGTACTAACTCAGGACCCGTTAATTGACTATCACCAATTTCAGCCTAGCAAACTGGTGATCTACATTTTCTCCCATACAAAGCTTCAAAAGGTGCTGCCTTTATGCTAGTGTGATAACTGTTGTTGTAAGAAAATTCCACCAATGGTAGGTGAACTTCCCAGTTATTCCCGAAGTCAATCACACAAGCACGTAACATGTCCTCCAAAGTCTGTATAGTACGCTCGCTTTGACCATCAGTCTGTGGATGATAAGCAGTACTCATATCCAATCGCGTACCTAAAGCTTTCTGCAACGACTGCCAGAATGTGATGTGAAACGAGAATCGCGGTCAGAAATAATTGAGATCGGTACTCCATGCCTCGAAATTACCGAGTTTGGTAACTGAAAATTTACGGATGTCACAATATATATATATATATATTATACTAGGTTAGTAATCATTTATTACATGGGTAGAAAATTCAAGATATTAAAATCATTAGACTTTATTAATATTTTGTATGTTACATGTCATTAGCAATTAATAAAATAATAAATACTAGAAACTCAAAAAATTTTATAAAGAACAAATAATAAGGATAAAAAATTATAAAATTATTTTTAAAATAAGATATAATAGAGAATGTAGTAATTTAGTATGTTTAATAATTTATTTAAATAAGAAAATTTATAATTTGGATATTTATTTATTTAGTTTACTTATTTCAATTCATTTAATAGGAGAGACGGAAAACAAAAGTTTAGGTTTCATAAGAGGTTGTCATATGTCACTTCAAAAGTTTTTTTATTAGATAGTATATATATATATATATATATATATATATATATATATATATATATATATATATATATAAGTCACACGACTTCACGTGGGTGGGGTTGTGGTCTTTCACATCCTTCACATCTTTAACACTTTATTTATTTTATATCAACGTGACAGAAATTTTTTCATTTCATCCTCAATCCGTCTTTAAACTATGGTATATTTCCCTTCCTTCAAGTTTTTAGGTTGTACATTGAGCTGGTTTTGTTACACATCAGTACATCACCCATAAGTTCACATGGTATATTAGATAAATTCGAACTCACTAGCCACTTCATCCCCTACCGCAACATAAGCAGAAAATAATATACACAGTAACATATTTGCTAAAAAGATGACTTTATCTTAAAAAAAATAACTAGAATTGATCAAGAAATTAAAGTGAGACATTTTCTTGAAACGAGAGATCTAACACTCACGATACCTACTTTTAAATCTACACTATTTATTTACAATGAAACTTAAACCCTTAACCAATTATAAATACTATCAATATGACACTTTGGTATCATGCCCTATTTGAAGCGAGACACCTGCCATCCATTTCTTACTATATAGTGTTGCAGGGGGTGAGGGTTATTTATGTTTGTATATATGTGTGAGAATGAGCACATGGATCATCTATAGACTTTTGGGATAATGTTAACTCACGCTTAGCACGTCTTTTGTGTTGTTTGGGGTTAATTATTTCACCCTCATTGAATAGTTGGAACTAATGGGGTTCTTGACGTGCAATATAAAATTTTCAAGAGGTTACTGAATTGCCGACACTTCTACTTAATTAACTTAAATCAAATTTATTAAGCCTATGTAATTTGGTTCTTTATATGGGTAAAGTATTGTTTTCTAGAAATTTAATTGTTTTGCAAAATTAACAAATTTGAAAAAAAAGTGATTATAATATTATCAAAGTTGTTGGTGCATACAACGCTATAAGAGAAAAAAAGTAAAGTTGCATGTGAGAGAATAAGAAGAGAGCAATACACGTACATAGGAAAGTATAAAAAGAAAGACAGAGCGTATTTAAGTTCATCCTATTACTTAATTACAGCTAATATTCTAAACGAGCCAAAAAAACTTATTGAGTTCTTGAAGAAATTATATGATGGATACCTTTGACTTTTGTATTAGTTGATACATCAAATGTAAGTGGATGGCGTACTTTTCTTCTCAAGAAAACGTAGGTTTATGGGAAACAAGTATGTCTATTAATCCTAACTAACATACTAATGTATGAAATACACCCTAAGCTAGCAATTAAGGTTATGCTAAGATGTAGTAGTGGGCTTGTTAGTAACTTTGACCCTTTTAGACTTGTTCCTTAAGCTTAAAATTAATTTGTTGCCAACGTATAAAAAAGTTTTGAAAGTATTAAGTATTTTGTGAGAGTTTGATATTGTATTTTACTTTAAATAGAAATGAAAAGGTCGTTATTTTTGCTAATGCAACTTGCTCCTTGCTTCATTGCTTCCGTGCGTCTTTTTACCTTATTTTACTTATTTAGTTTTTATTTATGATTATTTTGATATTATGAGAAACAAATACATCATTATGAATATAACTAGGTTTAAAAAAACTATATTGAAATTTAAAAGAATTAAACAAACATGCATATTTAAATTTTTAAATCTTAGTTACTATAATGAGTTTTGATAATTCTCACAATTTATTGTTTGATGAATTCTCACAATTTTTCTGAAGACGAGACCATACAATTTTCTTTATTACATGTTATTTTTATTTTATATTATCATACTAGCTTTAGTAAACCCGTGTATTACACGGTTTAAATAAAAAATATTAAATAAAATAAAAATTATTAATTATAAATCGATATTCTAAAATAATATATGATTGAAATCTTTCTTAAATAAATAAAATAAAAATTTTATTTCAAAACAAACATTTTAAAAATGTCATGCTTAAAATCTTTCTTCTTATAACTCACAATTTTAATTATTTTATTTATAAAAGTTTTACTTTTTTAAAACACCAATTATAAAATATTTTATATTTTTTAAAATTTGATGTTCTAAAAAGTTTTCTAGTTTTATGAAAAACTATTTCCTTAGAAATAACATTAGTAAAAATATCTCTTGCTTAACTTATTAAAAAACTATTTAATTTAAAAAAATAAATAATATATTAGTAATTAATGTGATTTAAAATAAGAGAAAAAAAACGAGAAAAAATTGTTAAGGAATAATAATGTTGACATGTTGTCCCTCCTAAATACTCTTTTATTATAGTAAGGAGATATGATGATTTAATAATGTTATTTGAAGGCTTGTGGGGATTTTTATTACATATATATTAATGCACGATGAACCGAATTAGGTGACTTGATAGATGGGTCAGTTTTCTTGTCGACTAGATTAAACATTATATTACTATTCATTTAGCAAGATCGGTGGTGGATCCACGCGCCTTGCCACCTGTCAGAATATCATTGGACCACAAACTTTTTTTAATGTTTTCTTCATAATATAAAAGCTTCTAAATATATTATATCTTAAACGTAACACGGTTATTAGGCAAGTGCAGTTGGCTGGGGCTTTATGCGTTTTTGTAGGAGATGCGGGTTCAAACCCTGCCTCCTACATTTTTTTCTTTTGTTTTTTTTTTCACTTTTGCTATACTTTTTAATTTAAACTATTATTTTCTTTTACTTTTCTAATTATGATTTTATCTAATTCTTTTTAAATTATTAGGTTGTATGCACGTAACAAAGTTTGTGTACGCGTCGCAACGTACAATTAACCGCGTTAATCTCATAATACGACTCCGTTTTAACATGTTAATATTTTGTTTAGATTCTTTTTTAGAATTGTTATGCTGGTATAATATTGCTTTATTATGTCCAAACTTCACACCACAACGTAGGTAATAAGGTTCACAAATACGACGTTACGTGCGAGGCAGCTTTACTCGTTAGTTATGATTTATCATGTTAACTCTTAGAAATTTTGTTTATGTTTATGAGAAACGTTTATTTATTCAATTTTTATTTAAAGTTGTGCCGTTTTGACGATTCATCAAAACCGTTGTTGGATCTATTATCAACCCAAAAGGTAAGGCCCAATAAGAAAGCGGGTATTGTTGTAATATTTCTTTTTAAGAAACTATACCAGTTTACATTTGATGAATCTGAATATGTATAAAATAATAATATGCTTATAATTTCTATATATTTTTAAATCAATCTGATCATATGTTAAAGATATCTATACTTGTTGTGCCGATTAGGGGTGTGAAAAAACCGAACCATATCTGCGGTGGTTCTCAACAGTAACAAAAAGACGACAACAGAAGTAGTGCATATGGTGGTAAGTGGCGGATGGCTTACTTGTCAAACCAATAGTTGTTTGAATATCCGGATTTTGGATATCCAAAACTTTCAGATAGTGAATTTCAATATCTGAATCCAAATATGAAAATTTCGAATATTCAAAATTGTAGATTAGGATTCAGATAACCAAACGGATATATGAATTCCAACAATTTATGTATTATTTAATAAATTTTATAGAAATTCTTTAGGCTATTGATTTTTTTAAATATCCAAAATATTTGAAAAATAAAAAATTTCTAATTAATATATACTACTTAATAGTTTTTAGAAAAGTATTTTGGATAACTCAGATACCCAAATTTTTAAAAACACTATCCAAATCCAAAAATTCTAGTTATCTGAAGTTTCGAATGTTTTGGGTTCGAAATTTCAAATGATTTGTGTTTGGTTTCAAATTCGAATATTTTCACACCACTACCAGGGAGACTGTGGATAATTGAGGGGGTGATGATAAAATTAATATCAAATGGAGGTCGATGGTGGATTGGTGGTGTTAGGGAGCTCGGGTGATGACGTTTGGTGGTTTACAAGGGAGATGATGGATAATTGAGGCACACGTCGGTGATAGGCGGTAGAGTATGGAGGTTTGATCTTGTTCTTTTCTTTCTCATCGTTTCAAGGCTTGATTTAACCTCAACCTTTTACATATTTTTGTGGAAGGGTTCTAGACTACATTGTCAATTCAAAATTCATACCCAAGGAGTTGAACAGGATGCCATTCATGTTGCGGTTGAACAAACTCGAACCCCCAATTCATCTTCTACCGAGTAAGTATGGCTACCTTATTCTTGTTTCTAAATAGATGGTTTATTTTGTTGTTGAAAGAGATTCAAATACAAAGTGTATTTTTGTTATAAAGTGTGAGAAGACAAATAAGTAAAAAAAAAGTCACAAAAAAATTATATCTCACAATCTAAATCGAATTAAAAAAAATAATTCCATGCTTTTGTTCCCCTAGCCGTCCTCACTAAGAAAAAAATAAACAAAAAATAAAAAAATAATGTTTTTTTTATTGTGTCATTTATGAAAGACACAATGACGTTATTGTGTCATTATGAAAGACACAATGAATTTTTTTTTTATTTTTTTAATTTTTTTCTGAAAGAGGACGACGAGAGGAACAGAGACTTCGAAGTACTTTTTTGAAGGTTATTTGTGTCCTCAAATAATAATGAGAGAATTTTATATATATCCCTACAAACTTTCAATATATCATATATACAAAAAGAAAATTTAAAATATCATATATACCCGTAGAAAGATTCATAAATATCATATTAAAACTTATTAAAAAAAATCAAGAATGTGTCTTTCTACTTATTATTTTCTCAAAACTTATTTCTTACTTAGAAAATTTTCATAATTATCTCTAAAAAATTATACATTTATGAGGTCCGAATGGAATCAATAGTTTAGTTAAAAATATTTAATTTATTCACATGTAAAAGTTTTTAAATTTCTTAAATAAGATTTTAACTATAATAAATTAAGAAAACTTAGTAAAATTTCAAGATAAATCATGATAGTTTTATAAAAAAGTATTTTTGTAGTAAACATATTCATTATTATTATCAACTAGGTTGTTGTAATATAGCTTTTCATTAATATAAAAAGAATAATATTTGTTAAAAAACTATGAGTGTTATCGTAACTTTTATTAATAAAAAAAAAAATAGTACTAATATATACTAATAATAATAATATAATATAAAATAAATTACTAAAATGAAATTTTGATGTATTGATAAAAATAAAAGATTGAATCGTTATTATCAATCTTTTAATAATATAATTAAAATTAAAATTTACAAAAGTATATTATTAAAAATGGGTAGATATGATATTTTGATGATAATTTGGATATATATTATACTAGCATAACCACCCGTGTGTTACACGAGTTGAAAAAAATAAATTTAAAATAAATAGAAATATAAATTATCAGTGACTAGTAATAAATTTATAATATACACACGTGTAAAGATTGATTAAATAAATGTGTATACATGTAAATTTAATGAAATGATTAAATATATAAAAAACAATATTAATATTTTAAATATCTAAAAACTTCTTTGTATACATGTTTAACCTGATTCAGTTAACAACTTCTCAAACTTAAAAAATAATCTTTTTAGAATATTTCCTTGCATTGTAATGTCCTATAATTAAATATGTAAAAATTTAAGGATATATAGCGTATATGTTTTATAAGATAAATATTAAAACAATAAGATTACAGTTCCATTAGTTGAACAATAACTCCTCCTAACCACAATAAACTTAATAGAGTGAGTTTCTATCGTATTGTTATACATTGTCTATCTCCATAAACAAATCACATCATGATATGTTGAGATCCTTTAAGAAAGTTAATTCTGATACCGATGATATCCTGTTGAGTAAGATACTTTGATGGTTTATTAATAACATATAAACCAGTATACATAAATTAAAAATGAACAAAGTGAAGGTTATGGTTGTAGGACAAAAAATTAACAGTGTTAAGGTTTACCATTAAACACTTGTTTTTTAAATCAAATTGTACGTAATATTGTAATTGAAAGAAATACGATATAAGTTGAAAACAATGAGTGTGTGAATAATAGAGAAGTAAGAGAAGTTCTTCATGCAAAATACCTAGACTCTTTGATCATATGAAAAGTTATTTCATGTATTTTTCAAATATCTTTGATACCGGAAGAAAAGTAAATAGAAAAAAAATTGTTGTATATATATTAAAATAATGATATAATATTATATAATACAGGTAAATATTATATGATATTGTTAAAATTTAGAAGATTTTTAAATATTGAAATTATTAACCCAAAATACTCATATTGATTATTATTATTGGAATGTAAAATTAGTGAACTACATATGTTCAATTGAATATCAATTGTTATTTTAAATATTAATTTTGACTAATTAGTTAGTTATTTTTAGATAACATCTCGGATTAATTGCAAAATAAAATTGAAATTTAATTTTTTAAATTTCATTTCGCTTATTAAATATTAAAATCTAATTTTAAAATGTTATTTAATTAAAATTAAATACAATTTAAACATGATTGTGAGATTTCTTTTACAAATCATATTGCTAATAAAAAACCACGTGTCAATTGTATATCGTGAAATGTCAAGTGGTAATGTATTGCTTAGAATCTTGTCATATGTCTTAACCCTTTTCTTTTATTATATATTGAGATTAGCAAGATTCTAATGGTAATTATATATTTTAAATTTGCTTTGACCATATATGATTTTAAGAAGTTATCTATGAGTATCTATGATAATTTAAATATATTTAAATATATATGATAAGATTCTAATGGTAATTATAACGATTCATATGTTATTTTACCCAAAAGAAAACAACAATGATAGTACGTAGTTTTGTTAATTATTAAACTTATTTAATACCAAAGTACTATAAGAATAAAATGCAAAGAAAGATATGAATATATCGTTAATTGTCTGTTTACAATTAAGATACATGTAACATTTGTAAGAACAAAATTCTTAATTATTCTGTAACTTTAACAACCACCATTATTATATAATAATATACTTGATGTGGTCTATCCATACAATACAAATATTAATATTAATATAATATCTATAACAGTTGTTTAATATTACTCATGATTATTATTATTAAAAAGACGAAAATAAATAAACAAATGTTCCAGCTAATTCTGTGCAGGACTATATAATCCATCACGATCATGACTCTTAGACGCAAAACGCCCTAGATATGATCGATATGTCACCCACGAATTCCCCACGCTTTCTCTCATATCATTTCACACATACACACGTTCATATATATTCATATATAAATATAAATATAAATTCTCACCTCATTTACTCAAACCCAACGCACTCCTTTCATATACCTTCATTCCCTTTTGTGACACTTTCTTCTTTTAGTGACCACTTTTGTACTCGTATACACATATTCTAGGTGTTGTATATATATATATATAGACACCTATAGACACATGTCTGACCCTCCCCCTACCACTCCCCCACCTAAACTTCAATTACCACCACCACCCACCGTCATGACTTCTTCTTCATCGTCAGCTCCCCAAGCCGCCGGATAGTCCCGCGGCTTCGGGAAAACACCCACTCTACCGCGGTATACGAAGTCGTAGCGGGAAGTGGGTGTCTGAGATACGAGAGCCGCGTAAAAGCAAACGTATCTGGCTTGGGACGTACCCCTCGCCCGAGATGGCGGCAGCGGCGTATGATGCGGCGGCGCTGTCGCTCAAAGGCGGCGAGGCGGTGCTGAACTTCCCGCATTTGGTGGGGTCGTACCCCGTGCCGGCTTTGCTGGAACCGGCTGCTATAAGGAGTGCGGCCGGTGCTGCAGCGGAGCTGGTGAAGCCGGCGGCGGCGGCTGACCGGAATACGTTGGATTCTTCCGGTGAGCCGCCCGCGTCGGGGAGTGAGTTTGTTGATGAAGAGGCGATTTTTGATATGCCGAATTTGTTGGTGGATATGGCCGGAGGGATGCTGGTGAGCCCTCCGCGGCATCCTGCCGCCGGGGATGATTTTTCTCCGGCGACGGATTCTAATTCTGGTTGTGACGATTTGTGGAGTTACTAGGTTATGTTTCTTCTAAGTGGTATTGCATGCATGATCATATAAAGTTAATGTTGTGTTTGATCACGAGCTAGTAAAATGAGAGAAGTGAAAGAAAGCGAAAATAAAATGAAAACGATATGTGTTTATGAGGGTTGTTTTGGTAGTTAAGAGACTGTTTCTCAATAGGTTAATGTAAGTACTTTGGTTCAGTTAAGTCATATATTAATAGTTTCAAAAACATAGTAAATAAGAGTTACCTTTTACTCAGACTTTGAGTAAAAAGAATGAAATGTGAAGGAAGCTGAAAAAAACTAGAAAATATTTGTTTTTTCAAGTTTTTTAACCAAGTGAAAAGAAAAAAAATGTAATGGAATACATATATAAGATTTTGAGAGAGATTGCGATTTTTTTTTGGGATTGTAGAGCTTTGCACATGTAAGATAGTTATGGGTAAGTAATATGTGTAATTATATTCGAATCACGTGGAAGAAATGGTGTAATTTTAACATAGGAGCTATGTAAAAATATTGCAAGCTGTATTTTGCCCTTGTTCTCTAGTTCCTTGCTAGAATCCGGGGCTTTTTTTGTTTATAATAAAATCATAATCTTGCCATTCAAAAAGAATAAATAAAACTGTTCAAAATACCGTATTAGGTTCTTATCATGTTTTCGTGTGATGTTAGAAATTCACACCCCGTATATTTACAGAACACTCAATACCCAATACAATTTCTTTCTTACTCAAAAACCGTGTAAATTTTTTTTTTATTAAAAAAAAAAAAACCCGTGGTATGGTTGGGTTGAAGCTGGCTTGTTGAGCACGAGGCTTAATGTTAAAGGTAGCGGGCCCGATATGATATAAGTAAAGTCTACATCATAGTTAATAGCTTCATCTCTAGAGCACTTAAAGTTTGTTGGGTTGTTGAGTTTCAATTCAATACCGTTATAACATATATCATGTCTAACAAGTAAAAAACTTGCCTCATCCGTCCCATTACTTGAAATATAAGGGTCATGATAGATTTTTCATTCTTAATCAATTTGACTTTTCAGTCATACGAAGGAAAGAGAGGTTAGGCAAAGTAAGAGTGCAAGCCGAGCTCGCGAACTACTCGAGATCGGATCGATAAAAGCTCGAAACAAAGCCTTAGCGAGCCGAACCTAAAAAAAACTTAC
>JACCIY010001197.1:0-46690 GCA_025506505.1 Flaveria sonorensis
GTTAAATGACAGGGTTACCTTCACCCGCATTACCAATGCTCTTACCCGCATTAAATTTTGAACTTGTCAAAAATTAATGTAGTTGCAGTGGATGATTCTGACTGGTTTTGCATAGCTGTTTCTGATTTTATGAAGATAAGTCTGCATTTTTGGTGTTTTGAAGATTTAGCAGATTCTGAGATTGTCAATTCTTGCTTGGATTGTTTTGACATATCTTTGATGTGATACAGATTTCCCAGTTTGACTGATTTTGGGCCTTGTGCATCTTCTGAAGCTATTTTATGTATAATTTCCATACAGACACATCAATTTAACAATGTTGCATTTTTATGTTTTTGTAAATATTTCCTTTTAAAATTTTACTACTCCCCCTAAAGTTTATATCCATATGGATAAAACTTTAACAAATTTATAAAATTTAAGGAAATATTCTAAATTTTGATTGTTTTGCTTATCTGTAAATGTAGAAATTTTGTACTATTGTTTGAAATTTTGGGATCATATCAATCTTATCTTTCATAAGTGCAAGTTGTCATGAACTTATTGATTGAAGGTATGTTTGTCCTCTTAAACTCATCTTGGTCAATTGTAATGCATGTGATTATTATCATGTTTTGATTGAATTAACATTCAACATGAACCTCACACCCATAAGCATAGCAAGATCAACTATCCTCATGTACTGTATGGTAGAACTTTCTCACAACTTTCAACCCTGGTCATTTAATTTTGAAATCTCATTCATTTGGGTAAGAGGGATCCACTTGGATTCTTTTACCTGATCCTTATTGTTATTTGATCCTCATTGGGATTCTTTTTGCTCTTCACTTTGGAAGGTGATCCACTTTGGGATTCTTTTTGTTCATTCACTTGGAATGTAATATTTTTGTTTTTATTTGTCACCTGATCGGATGTGTTTCTCATTGGGACTCTTTTTGGATCTTGACATCAGCACTATGTGCTTGTTTCTCCAGGTCTTTGCTCAGCAAAACAAAGGAGAAACTGATGTGAATGAGATTCATAAGGTATCATGACCTGGTGTGTTTAGGTTACTACACATACATACACTTGGATAGGTTAGATACTTACATGCTCTGAGATGATGCATTCACAGTTGAATGTGATCTTTAGTTTATCACAGCATTTATCTTCTGTTCCAAGTTGAGCCTACCCACATATCAGGTAAGTCATGTCAGTCTTTCAAGATATTGAATTAAGCACAGTGAATGATATAACGACTGTAATTATATCATTTCCCAAGAAGTACAAATCAGAACTTCAACAAATTGATTTCTTTTTGTATTTGTGAATTTTTTTGATGTTTTTGTAAATTTTTGGTTTAAACAGCAAAGATTACTCAAGGTTAATCATGCCGATTGATTGGACTAAGAATTCAAACCGACTTGGGTCAAATGCCTTAGTAAAAAATCAGCTAGCTGATTGTCTGTGTGAACCTGAATCAGCTTGATTAAACCTTTTTCAGCACAGTCTCTCAAAAAGTGATATCTAATTTCAATGTTTTGTTTTTGAGTGCTGAACTGGATTGTTTGTTATGAAGACTAGCAGTGTTGTCAATATGGATTGGTGTTTGCAAGAAATTATAACCATAATCAAGCATCTGGTTTTGAATCCAGAGAACTTGAGAACAGCAAGCTGATGCTGCAATGTATTCAGCTTCAGCTGTCGATACAGAAACATTGGTCTGTTTCTTCTTGCACTGCCATGACACCAGTCTGGGACCAAAAATTGACAACCGCCAGATGTGGACTTTCTGTTGAAATTGCATCCCCGTAGTCACTGTCCGTGTATGCATAGAGATTGAAGTCTCCTTCCTTAGGATACCATAATCCAAGAGCAGGTTTGCCCTTAAGATATCTGAATATCCTCTTGACTGCATTCACGTGAGATTCCTTGGGATCTGCCTGATATCTGGCACAAACACAAACACCAAACATAACGTCAGGTCTACTGCTGTTAAATACATGAGTGAACCAATCATGGATCGATAAAGAGTCTGATCCATAGATTTGCCATCTGTGTCTGGACCAATCTTCACTTTTGTATCAACAGGTGTTCTGATGGACTGACAGTCTGCAAAGTGAAACTTCTTCAACATGGATTCCACATATTTTGACTGGTTGATGAAGATTCCACTGGATGTTTGTTGTACTTGAAGACCTAGGAAGAATGTGAGTTCTCCCATAGCACTCATCTGAAATTTTGAATGCATAAGATCTTCAAAGTCTTTGCAGAGTTGTTTGTTGGTGGAGCCAAAATGATATCATCCACATAAATCTGGACAAGCAGCATCTCATTCCCTTTTCTCTTTCTGAACAAAGTCTGATCAATCTTTCCTCTTTCATAACCATGGTCAAGAAAAGGATGACAGAGTCTCATACCATTTCGAGGGCTTGATGTAAGCCATACAAAGCTTTATCAAGCTTGTATACCCTGTGAGGGAAATCAGGATCCTCAAAGCCTGGTGGTTGACTCACGTAGACTTCTTCAGAGATCTTTCCATACAAAAATGCACACTTTACATCCATTTGATAAACTGTGAATTTCATGGATGCAGAGTACACAAGAAAGAGTCGTATGGCTTCTAATCTGGCAACAGGAGCAAACACCTCGTCATAATCTATTCCTTCTTCTTGTGTATAGCCCTGTGCTACCAACCTTGCTTTGTTTCTGATGACAATCCCTCTGTCATCAGTCTTGTTTCTGTATAGCCATCTGGTGCCGATAGGGTATTGACCTTCGGGAAGATCCACCAGTTGCCATACTTCTTGTTTCTTGAATTGTAGCAATTCTTCCTGCATTGCCTCAATCCAGCTATTGTCTTGAAGAGCCTCTTTAATGTTTTTGGGTACAGTTTGACACAGAAAACAAGAAAAACAGATGTTTTGCAATACTTGACTTGCTTCGTGTCACCCGCTCGTCTAAATCACACAATAATTTGGACACTGGATGATTCTTGTGTGTCCTGGTAATTGGAATCAAATCACCAGCAATGGACACATCAAGATTGGAGACATTCAGATCATCTTGGGAGAGGCATCTGTGGTGGTGATGTGGGAGAATGATGAAAGGAATCAGAAGGTTCAGCATCTTCAGCTTCAGCAGCACTTTGGATACTTTCATCATTTGAATTTCTGTTGTTTTCAACTGGTGCAAGCTGGTTAGGGTTTCTCACTTCAGTTGATGGTTCAGCTGAAGGAAAAGGCATTGAGCTATGATCAGCCTCAGTTGAAATACTTTGATGTTGAATAACTGGTCTCACAGGATCAGCTTGTAGTGGCACTTCCTCATTAGCTTGATCATCAGAAGAAGGTGGAATCATAGGAAAATCATTCTTCTATCCACTGAGCCAGAGGATCCTGCATTTGACAAGTTAAACTGATCAAAAGATCTTGTAAACGAGTCAATATCAAACAACCAATCAGGACCGTTTGATGATTTGGGAAAAGAGTGCTCATTGAATTGAATGTTTGTTGATTCATCAATGATGTTTAATCTAGGATTAAACACCCTAAAAGCCTTTGAAACAGAGGATATCCCACAAAGAATCCCTCGTCAGACTTAGGAGCAAACTTTCCTAAATGGTCTCTGGTGTTCAATATTGAAACCGGACATCCAAATGACTTCAAAAATCCAATAAATGGTTTTCTGTGAAAAAGAAGTTCATAAGGAGTTTTATTGTTTTCTTTAATTATCAGTTCGATTTTGCACAAAACATGAAGTGTTGACAGCTTCTGCCCAAAATGTAATGGGCAGTTTTGCATCTGCCAGCATTGTTCGTGCTGCTTCAATTAGTGTCTATTCCTCCTTTCAGCCACTCCATTTTGTTGTGGAGTCCGAGCTGCACTGAATTGATGAACAATGCCTTTGTGTGTGCAAATGAACTAAGATCCTCATTTTTGAATTCTGTCCCGTTATCACTTCTGATTGATTTTACTTTTAAATCAAGTTGATTTTCTATTTTTGTGATAAAATCTTTTATTATTGGGATGCCTCGTTTTTATGAAGTAAAAGAAGACCCATGTAAATCGTGTAAAGTCATCTATGATCACCAAACAATAGTGCTTCTTTCCAATACTCATGACATGAGTTGAACCGAAGAGATCCATATGAAGTAACTTCAAAGGAGAATTGTTTGTGTTCACAATTTTGCTTATGTAAGGATTTATGTTGTTTTCCTTTAAGACATGCAGTACAGTGATCAACAAAATGAAATTCTTTTTGAGGTAAACCAATTACATGGTTTCCTTTGACCAATCTGTTCATGTTTTTAAAGTTCGTGTGTCTAAACGTCTATGCCAAATTTGTGACTCATCAAAAGATGCTTTAGACAAAAGACATGTCTTTCAGACGGATGAGCAGAATTAAGGTTCAAGACATAGGTGTTATTCTTCCTCGGTGTCTTCAAGACAACCCATTCTTCAGGAATGTAAAATCCTGGTTTTAGAATGTAGCAATGATGTCTATGAAGTGAGTGGAATATTTCTTGTCACAGATCTGAGACACGCTGAGCAGATTGAAGTTCAGTTGCTCGCAGTAGTTCACTTTATCAAAGCTCAGCAGTCCATTTGTCACAGAACCTTCTCCTGTAATTCTACCACCTTGTGAATCTCCTCCAAATGCTACAGTAGTTCCTTGAATATGCTTGAAGTCATGAAGGAGGGAACTGTCTCCAGTCATGTGTCGGGAGCATCCACTGTCCACGTACCATAAGCTATTGGATCTGTATGAATGACCCTACAAGCACAAAAAGAACTAGTTAGAATAGAACCCAAGCCATAATGGTCTTGGTTTGTCCTTTTGCATCAATCACTGTTACCTCTTGATATTTTCCTCTTGTTTGAGTTTTAGAGGAAGATGATTTCAGCACTTTTCTATTACTTCTTTGAAGTTTGATTTCATCAATTTCATCTGATGTGTCAGAAGAGTATACAAATCTTTCCTTTTGATTTTGTGTAAAGGTTGAACAGATTTTTGCTTGTCAGTAATCACTTTAATTTTATATTTTTGATGAGAATTCAGTGATTTGTTCAGGTTTGTTGGACTTTTGTGTCTGACCTTGTCAGTTGGAACTGATGAAATAGGCTTGTTTTGTGAAATTTTCAATCCTTTTTTATTAAAGTAACAATCAATTGTATTATGATTGGTCAATCACATAATGAACAATATTTGTTAAAATGACAGTTTTTTGTTGAGTGATTGTTCATGTCACAGATAGAGCAGTACTCAGTGAAGTAGCACTCATCTGTATTGTGATAAATCACAGAATTCATAATACATTTATTGTCCTTTAATCTTGATGGAGAAGTCACATCAGTCTTTGGGGTGCCAACAGATTGTTTTAAATTCTGACTTGCTTTGTTTTTGTGGACTGATGCTGCTTCTTTCTGTCTTGCTTTATTTCCCTATCGAATTGTTCTACATGTTGTTTGCAAATATCAAACCAATTCCTTGTCTGATATTTGATGAAGATGGTGAATCAGATTTCACTTTAGATTTTTGTACAAAAGTGGTTTCTTTTTGGTGACTAAGGGAACTTTGGTTTTATCGTTGAATTTCAATGAAACCTTATCTGATTTGCTTGAATTTCAGGAGATATGATCTCATAATCAAATCTTCTTTCAGTAGATGGTTTCACTGAGCATTCAGTAGTGTGATTCATTTTAAGATTTTGTGGAACAAATTTTAGAAAAGGCACAATTGATTTGATAAGGCACTTTGGTTTCTTGATAACCATATGTTTGTCTGAGCACTCTTTGATTTTGATAGGATGACCCAATCTGATTTTATCCTCATCAGTTCAAAGTAAACACCTGGTTTGTTTTGAGGATTTGCTGTTTGAGAAATAATTGCTATGGTTTTAATAATTTTAGATTCTTTTGTATCTGACTGAATAAGTGGCTCAGGCATAACAGTGTAGTTATCATTATATGGAGGAGGACAAGTTTTGTATCCTATCCCAGTCATATCTTTAGCCCCCTTTTGAGACACAAGTAACTCTTGCAGCTTGACAGATGAGAGCTGAAACTTTTAAGTTTCACTTCAGTAGCTGATTGCTCAGCTTTTGATTTGGTCAACAATTCAGTTAACCTCTCATTTTCAGCCACAAGTGTGTACTTTTCACCATGGAGTGTTTCCATGTCAGATAACAGAGATTTGATTTTAACTTCATAAATTCTCATTTCTTGTTTTAACATCTTTGATTTCACTTTTTCTTCTCTTATTTTATTAGCCAATTTGTGATTGTGTTCCCTGTACCCCTGTACTTCTAGAACACATTTTTCAAAACATAAATTAGATTTTACCTCAGATGGCATTGGAGTTGGTCCATCATTGATATGTGCCATAAGTGCATGATTTTTAAACTGTGGTTGGACTTCCTCAGCATACAAGCTCCAATCACAAACCCATCTTGTCTGATGACAAGTGCATTAGAAGTTTGTTGATTACTTCCTTGAGATTTATGAGTCAGCAGAGGTTGTCTTTGCTGAATTGGCTGTTACTGATTCTGCTGCTGGTGTAGATGAGAGTTGCTTGATTGAAAGTTGGTAATGTGTTGAGATGAATGCTGGCCATGTGTGGGTCTTTGAAAGTTAGTGTTGCTTCTCCTGGGAGAATTACATTCTCGAGAGAAATGACCAGTCATTCCACAGTTAAAGCACTTAACCTTGGATTTGTCATACCCAGCTTGGTATTCTCATCAAGACTCAGTTTCTTCCCTTTACGAAAGAACTTCTTTGCTCTCATGGCAATCATGGCCATCTGCCATTGTAAATCCATTTCTTCAACATCATCAGGATCCATCTCTTTCAGATCCTCTTGAATCAAGTGTGCTGATGTAAGTCTCCCCCCAAGATAGGCTTCAAAGCTAGCAACAAAGGCATTGTAAGTAGCCTTCTGTTCTTCGATCTTTGCTCATTGGGCATACTGCAGGTTGTTGCTGTGGGCTGAGTACAAGATGAGGGTTTATGTTGTTAAGCAGCACAGAATCCAGTTGTCTTTGACTGGTCACCAGATGAAAGAAAGTCTTATTCTTCAATCATAAATGCATTCTCAACCGAATGAGTTTCTGATGGAAACTTGTAAGCCTCAATGACTTGTGGTCCACTGAGATTTCTACTCCTTTCATCCAGCTCCAGAGCCTCAATTTTGGCAATCATGATATCCAAGCTTGTACTCTCCAAATCAAGGGTAGTCTTTAACATAGTGACATTTTGTTTCCAGCTTTCTGGTAAATTATGCAGCATTTTCTTGTTTATTTCTTTTTCTTTGTAATTGACCACATGATTTCATGATCATTGACAAGTTGAACAAATCTATGAAGTTGTCTTGAAATTGACTCTTCTTTGGTATGATGAAAAGTTTCATATTGGTTTATTAGCTTATCTTTGTTAATTTCAGTCACTTCACTACTTCCCTCACACATGATCTGTAGAGCATCGCAAACCCCCTTAGTAGTTCCATTTTTTCTAATCTTTTCAGAACATCCATTTTCAGTGCTTGTGTAAGGATGGAATAAGCTCTAAGATCAATCTTGATTTTCATATATTCTTTATCATTAAGATTTAAACTGGGATCCTTAATGGGAATTCTTGTAGTTTTGTATGAGCAGCTTGATCAGCATTTAGAGACAGTGGAATGCAGGGACCTTTGCAAATAGATATCCAGTAGTCAGGATCTACACCTATAATGTAGTTTCTAAAATGAATTTTCCACTGCTTAAACTTAGATTTGTGTTTAAGCAGAGGAGGTTTAGAAGCATGCCCAATTTCAGAAAGATTGTAAGAATCCATGTTAGATAAACTGATTTTAACTTGGTTGAGTAAGGTTTTAAGTTGATTTTAAGTTCGAGCAGTGAGTTGTTCTCTGAATTTTCTGTTCACAGTCTTTACCAGATCTGTTAAGATCAAATCTGTTAGTACGAAGGAGTTCTATGTTTTTGTTATTTGTGTGTGGGTAGGTTCGACAACAACAGATCAGAAGGGTTACTACTTCTTGGTGTTCGATTTCAGTGTGTATGTTTATCAGAAGTATAGATCTGCTGATAAACAACTCAGTCTACAGTTCAATCGATTTAACACACAATCTGAAATGATTCTGTGATGAATTCAAGAGCCGAGGCTCTGATACCATTTTGCTGAATCAATAATTTCAGATTCGTCGAGCTTGGATCTTAGGATTCATCATTTTCAGATATGAGAATTCAAAATTAAAGTGGGTGGAAGTGTGTGAATCAAAGAACAAGGATGTGTGTGTAATGTATAATGTTATGATTTCATTGATATTGAATAACAAATTACAATGAAGAAACATATACAAAGATGGATGAACATCAAACCCACCCAAAGGAGAGAATTTCTCCTTGGGTGGTGATTTACACCATGAAAAACACACACTTAAGAACTACCAGCCACTCACACACTTTGCAATAACCACCCCTTCCAAAGTAGCACTAGTGGTTCTATTTATAATGTTTATTACATCATGACCTAATCTTGACTTTTCTTGTGGTCTTGATGTTGACTTTGTCTTGTTGACTTTCTCTTGTGTTTGTTTTGTTCTTTTTATCAACTTGGTCTCTGAACATGTACAATGAGATTTTCAGTTGGCTTTGATTGTGTTTTAGAAAGATTAGTTTATCTATTATTGAACCCAACAATACTCCCCTTAAACTGATGCTTGCCAAACTTTGACATGAAGATCTTCTCTGTCACATGTCTTCTTGATCAACTGATGTTCTGACACAGTTCACTGTAGTTCTCCCCCTCAGATTAAGCTTCTCTTAATGTATTTCTGATAAAGGATAGAATCTCTTTGAGAATACTTAACGTATTGGATATGAGGTGTATCACTTTTGGATTACTGTTTGTTCATATCACACTCAAAGGATTAGAATGTATTAGGCATATGATGAGGCTTTGAACTTTAATAAACAGCATCAGTAACATAAGTCAGTCTTGAAGACACTTCAACTCTTTGAATCTCTGAATTAACTTTAATGGATGGTTCCAAGTACTTTAGAAAGAGTTTCTAACAGTTGTACAAATCCTTGATTGGATCAGTGATTATGTGACCAAGGTTGATTTCTTCATTTCTGTTGAATGTGAAAATGGATGTGCATATTGGTTGCAATCATCTGTATTCATCATGTTTCTGGTTTTTCTTGTTTGTTGTAGGCATCTGTTCATAATCTTTCTTGTATTTCTTAGTCGTTATTGTCAATTGTTCATTGGCATTGTTGTTGTTGTTGATGTTGTTATTGATGTTGTTATTGATGTTGATGTTGATGTTGTTGTTGTTGATGTTGTTGTTGATGTTGATATTGTTGATGTTGTTAATGTTGATGTTGGTGTTGATTTTGTTGATATTGATGTTGATGTTGGTGTTGATGTTGTTGATGTTGATGTCGTCAGCATCGTTTAAAACAAAGGCTAAAATTTGGATATAGCATCCGCCTTAGATGTGTATACATCCGCATTTGGTAGCCTTACATCCACATAACAGCTGCATTTGGCTGCCTTATAACATCTGCTTTAGTTGAATCAACATAAGCATTAGTTCTTGTAACATCCGCATTAGTTGAATCAGCATAAGCATTAGTTGCCTTAACATCCATATTGAATCAAACAGCCGCATTAGATTTACATCTTCACATCCGCATTTGTTTCAAACATGCTCATTTCTGGACAACATCCGCATTGGATAACTCAACATCCGCATTGGATGACTTAATATCCGCATTAGTTAAGTTGATCAGCAGCATTGGTTTTGTTGCACATCCGCATTAAATGTTTAACATCAGCATTTTTTTAGTTGCACATCCGCATTAGATGTGTAACATCAGCAATTGTGATATTACATAGCCGCATTAGTTGTGTCAACACTGGAACTCATCCGCATTGATGTAACAAACAACCGCATTCGTTTAGTTCTCACAGCCGCATTTGTATGCCCTATATCAGCATTAGTTCTGTTTGAACATCCGCATTTGATTGCCTTAGTGACAAATGCGGATGGCTTCAGTAGGAAATGCGGATGCAAGTGAGAAATGCCGATGGTTTGTGTTTCATCCGCATTTGTCTTTCCTGTTCATCATCGATCTGAGAATATTGAATTCAGTCTTCAATCCGAATCATTTCTGTTCGAGATCTTTGTAGTTAGCCTCGAAGTCATGTAATCATCTCGAATTGCAACCTGTTCGATGTAATTTTCTTCTTGGGTCGGATTTGTGTTTGGATCTGATTTAAAAAAAAAACCATCGATTACCATCTGTTTGAAGCAATTTTCTTCTTGGATCTGAGCTGTGGTTGTGACCTCTCGTATTTTTATTAACCATTTGTTAAACTTCGTTATCTCTTGTAAGGGTTTGTTTTGTTATTAATGCAAGTACGAGGACTTATTTGTAATTACTTGAAATCATTATAATTTGGATATAATTAAATAATTAATGATAACATAATAATAATAATAATAATAATAATAATAATAATAATAATAATAATAATAATAATAACAATAATATATAATAATAATAATAATAATAATAATAATAATAAGAGTAATAATAATAATAAAAATAACAAACATAGAAGAAAATACTAATATTAATAATAATAATGAAAATAATAATAAAATGATAAAATAATAATACTAATAATATTAAATAATTATAATAAGTGGTAAAATTGTAAATAAATAAAAACAATATAAGTTTAAATTTTTAAAACATGTAAACAAATTTGTTGGCATGAAATAATAAAATTAAAAACACCAGGGACCAAACTGTAAATTTGCTTTAAAAAAACCTAAACTTTGGTTAGAAAAGTTAAACATAAATCGCAGGGACCAAAGTGTAAATTTTTAAAACCCAAACCATCCCCACCCGTCGGCCCCGTTTTCCGGCCAAACTTCGGCCAGCTTCGGCGACCTTCAAACCACCGAATAGAACCCATTTAAAACACACTTTACACGCGTATAACCGTTTAGAACCCTGCATCAATTGTAATTCGAGATTAATCGACGGTTTCAACTCATTCATTCGAAACTGAAACCCATTCAAATCATTGGCATCAATCGACTTGAAACGGATTCAATCATGTGCAATTAAATGGGGGTTAATCATTTAAATGACTTATCTGAAACACACACACTCTCAATTTCACCTGATATTAACATCTTCATCGAATTAACCACTCGTGAAACCTCCGAACCTGCAACTCAACCGAACTCCAACTTCGGTGCATCTTAACCCGAAATTGACAGAGGGAAAATACTCGTGACATCTCCTTTTCACTATCTGTAACCTCAATTACACCCAAAACACACACACACATCAATTTATTCAACGAGACCGTCGATATTGTTCATCATTCTGTTCTCTCGAATTTCAATCGAAACCAGATAATTAAACATACGTACACGCTCGTTTGAATTAGGGAAATCAAAATCCCATGGTCAATTCGATTATTAATATGGTTTGGGTGATCAATTTGGGTATTAGTGATTTTCTTTGGAAATAAGTTTTATCATTTGATTTCTGAATCATAACATAAAATTGGGCTTTGGCCCGGCGGTTTAGATGTTGTGTGGAGTGGCAGAGGGCCCGGGTTCGAACCCGAGGCCCTGCCACAATTTTTTTTAAAGGGTTTATGGTATTTAAATTTCTGAAAAATATTTAAATATTATTAATAATCATATAAAATCATTTTAATCAGAAAATAAATAAAATCATTTTCTTTTAAATTTTTTTTTAAAATTTAAATTAAGAAATTTCCATTTCTTTTATTTCTAAAATTACAAACTTATACAAAATACAATTTATTATTAATCTCATATTATAATGGGTTCCATTTAATTTTCAAATAATTTCAATTTAACAAATTCCTTATTGTTTTATAAAATATAGTTATAAATTTGTTTATATACATTTAAGAAAGTGAATATACATGTACATATTTAAAAATGTACACTTTTTGTAATTAATATAATTATTTTAATCATTTAAATCTACAAATTACTATTTTATTTAAATAGTAAATAATAACCATTTGAAAATAAAAGTTTAACTTTTATTAATAGTGTTAATCACTAAAATTCTTATTTAATCATTTAAATACCAAAATAATAAGAAATTGTGTCTATATTATAACTTAAAAATCATGGGTTAAGTAGTTTATAAATATAACACCATAATTATCATGATTAACTTAACACGTCATTTATTTAGGTTGAACGTTAACGAATGCTCGGCATTATATACAAGACCTTCTTATTTGACATCCTTATTATCCATGTGAGTTTTCATACCCCATTTTATATTATTTCACACTTTTAGGGTGAAACTTGTTAACCTTATATTTACCACACTTGTAAACACGTTTTTACTCTTGTAACACTTGTACAATTCATTTTATGTTGTCATGGTTATTTGAACACTTGTAATTATCATGTGATGACTCTTGTAAGATACAATGATTAACTATTGCTAGCCTAGTGACGTCATAGATCTATGGGCCTGACAAGCCTATTTGTTCTAAAGCCGAGGTTATTGCCGGCTCCTAGTGTCGTATTCTTGAGCACTATGGGAATCAAGTACACTTAGCTAATCGTTTAATCTTGTAATGGCCATATTTGTGAAGGTTTGATTGTAAAATTTGTTCATCCATCTTTATTTACTTTATTCAATAACCTATAACATGAATTGCCATCTTTGATATATATCTATGTATGATTAATCTATGGAAACTCATCAACATTATGTTGACTTTATTTTTAATATGTTTCAGGAAATGATATCGCTTAAGTTGCTCTGAAGACTTGATCACATCTAGGATTGGACCTAGATAATAATAAAATGACATATATTGGCACATGATGCTATTGAAACTTGTGTATTTTGTTTGCTTGAAACTTATGTTATTTCCTTAAAGTATGTTATAACCTTGGAATTTAATAATATTGACACTTTGAAATAGTGTTGTGTGGCATGAACAATCTTAACCCTCACACCTCGATGTTTTCGCAGTTAAGGTTGGGGTGTGACAGATTGGTATCAGAGCCCATAACTATAGGGATGTAGGTTATTAGAAATGGTGGCCTATATGGTTAACCTAGGGACCCTTTTCGTGAATATTTGTTATAACCTTGTAAGCTTGCTCACATGTCTATTACATGACTTACACGTTGTATGATAATTGCTTTGTGTGCTATTTGTTTTTATTTAGAAGATGGTGTCTTAGGAGTATGACTTGAACCTTGTATACCCCAACATCCTAATCCTCTTCGTAAGCCTTTAAGTTCTACCGCATCTAATCTCTTCTAAACTTATTTTCGACTACGTGTGGAATCCTACGCATCATAACGAGTGGATAAAATTATTTAGACACTATGTCTAAATCTTGAAAATCTCATCGAGGTTTTAACTCTAAAAGCCTATAGGGAAGTGTGTGACATATAAACACCTGTATTCTGGATTTCCTGGCAAAAGGCCCTTGGGCTAAGGCAAGCATTTTATAAATCCTATTGCGGGACCTGTTATGCTTACCTGGGGATTTCCGGGATGAGTGCTAAATTATGGTCAACATACACATTTTCTCCAAGGTAATTGGGATTAAGTCACCTCGACGTGTCCATGTTCCTATTGACTGTGTGGTACCAAATGGAACCATCATGTTTATAATTGTAAATATAAAAAATTCTTGATTTCTTGAACTGGTTATTTTTCCGAATTCTAACGTCTTCTATATTTCTATCTTATAGAATGTCTCGTCCCCAAGGAAAACGTGCTACCTCCGACTGCAAACTTGCCGCAATGATTGCCCGGCAAATGGTTGCCGTCCTCCCGACTATGGTTGCTAAACTCAGTAGCACCCTAATGGCCAATAATAGCAACAACGCAAATGGGAGTAATGGTGGTGATGGTAACAATGGCCATGGGGAGAATAGCAACAATCAAGGTGGAAACAACCGTACCTACACCTTCAAGCACTTCAACTTATGCAAGCCCACTAATTTTAGTGGTAAGGAGGGAGCCACTGGACTTCTCGAGTGGTTTGAGAGCATGGAAAATACGTTCATCAATAGCGAGTGTCCCTAGGAGCTCAAAGTCCGCTATGATGTGAGTGTCCTTCAACAACGGGCACTTACTTGGTGGAATAGTGAGAAAAGGAACCGAGGTGTTGAATTTGCTTTAGCACTGTCTTGGGAGGAGTTTAAGGACATAATGATCCAAAAATTCTACCCGAGAAGTGAATTGCAAAAACTAGAGGAGGAGTTCTGGAACCTCAAGCAAGATAGCGGTAACCATTTGACATACTCCACTCATCACCACGAACTGAGCATGCTTCTACCACACATGGTGGATACTGTACCCCGTAGCATCGAGAAGTTTATCAAGGGGATACCACCTCAAATTCAAGATCTGTGGTGGGAAGTAGGCCCATGACTTTGGAGGAAGCGATCAACATCACTGCCGAGCTCACTGAGAATCATATTAAGGCTGGCACATTGACGGTGAAGGGTGCAAAGTCAACTGTGAAGGTAACTCCCGAAGCAATGAAGGAGGTGAAGGCTGAATCTTCGTTCAAAGGCAAGAAGCGCAAGTTCACACCGGCCCGCAATTATGCTGTGACAACACCCAATGCCCCTCAAAGGCAAGCTGTCACTATAAACCAAGCACCCATGGCAAGAGCTTACACTGGTCCACACCTGATGTGCAACACCTGCAAATACCATCATGCGGGGAATAATCCATGCCGAATCTGCACTCTTTGCGGGAAATATGGGCATTTGGTGGCTACTTGTCCTCGTGCCCCAAACAATGTTGCCATGATTGCTAATCGAGCCTGCTACAATTATGGCGAAACTGGACATTTCCGTCCACAATGTCCTCGTCTTACGGGAAATGTTCCACCGGGTCGAGGACGGGCTTTCAACATCAACGCAAATCAAGCGCAAGCCAACAACAACGTGGTGAATGGTACGTCATCCTTTTCTATTAATTGATCTTTTATTGTGTAAAACCCTACCTGCTTTCTATGTACCAATGATAGTTCTATATCTAAGCAGGTATGTACCTTGTAAATAATCGCTATGCGTCTATATTATTTGATTCGGGTGCGGATAAGAGCTTTGTATCCTTAGAATTCGAACCCATTCTTGCTAAGTCGCGTTCTAACTTAGAAAGATCCTTTACGGCCAAATTCGCCGATGGAAAATCGATTGTAGTTGACGTTGTAATACGCGATTGCATCCTGAGTCTTAACGAACATGAGTTTCGTATTGATCTTATTCCTATGCAACTGGGGAGCTTCGACATCATTATTGGCATGGATTGGTTTGCCAAACAACACGTGGAAATCATATGCTTCGAGAAGTGCATTCTAATCCCTCTACCATCGGGAGATATCTTAAAAGTCTTTGGGGAGAGATCATCTCAAAGACTCAAACTTATGTCTTGTATCAAGGCTCGAAAGTGCTTGAGTAAAAATTATGTAGCCTTCATGGCTTACGTAGTTAACACGAAAGCCAAGGGAAGGAATTGAAGGATATTCCTGTCGTATGAGATTTTCCCGAAGTGTTTCCCGAGGATCTTAGTGGGTTACCTCCCGTTCGGGAAGTTGAGTTCAAGATTGACTTGATCCCTGGTGCAAACCCCGTGGCTAAGTCACCTTATCGCCTTGCACCTTCTGAAATGCAAGAACTAGCCAGTCAATTGCAAGAACTAACCGATAAGGGTTTTATTCGTCCTAGTTCTTCACCATGGGGTGCACCTGTTCTATTCGTGAAGAAGAAAGATGGTTCATTTCGTATGTGTATCGACTATTGGGAACTCAACAAACTCACCATCAAAAACCGATACCCTCTTCCTCGAATCGATGATCTCTTCGATCAACTTCAAGGAGCTATGGAATTCTCGAAGATCGATCTACATTCTGGATATCATCAATTGCGAGTTCACGACAACAATATTCCAAAAACCGCTTTCCGTAGTCGATATGGACATTATGAGTTCATGGTTATGCCTTTTGGCTTGACTAATGCTCATGCTGTCTTTATGGATCTCATGAATCGAGTATGTAAACCATACTTGGACAAGTTCGTGATCATGTTCATCAATGAGATTCTCATTTATTCCAAGACAAAAGCCGATCACGAGGTGCACTTGCGACAAGTTCTCGATGTTTTGAAGAAAGAACAACTGTGTGCCAAGTTCTCTAAGTTCGAATTTTGGTTCAAAGAAGTTTAATTCCTAAGTCATGTGGTGAATAGCCAAGGAATTCACGTCGACCCTGCTAAAATAGAAGCCGTGAAAAACTGGTGTGTTCCCACGACCCCAACTGAAGTTCGTTCTTTTCTTGGTTTAGCGGGTTACCACCGTAGGTTCATTGCAAATTTCTCAAAGATTGCTAAACCGCTTACAACGCTAACCCAAAAGAATCGAATTTTTGAATGGGGTCCCGAACAAGAAGAGGCTTTCGAGACACTGAAATGCAAGTTGTGTAATGCTCCAATCCTAACTCTCCCCGATGGAAATGATGATTTTACCGTATACTGTGATGCGTCTAATCAAGGCCTTGGTTGTGTTCTCATGCAACAAGGAAAGGTCATAGCATACACTTCAAGACAATTGAAGGTTCACGAAGTAAACTACACGACTCGTGATCTTGAACTTGGTGCTGTGGTTTTTGCCTTGAAGATTTGGCGGCACTATCTTTATGGGACGCAATGCATAATCTACACCGATCATAAGAGCCTTCAACATGTGTTCAATCAAAAGGATATCAACATGAGACAAAGACGTTGGGTTGAGTTGATTAGCGACTACGACTGTGACATTCGTTACCATCCTGGAAAGTCGAATGTTGTAGCTGACACGCTGAGTCGCAAGATCCACAACAAGACTGTCTAACTTCAAGAAATACGAGATCGAAGGCAATGGTTTGACACGTTGGGAGAATTTGATACTAAGATCCATCTGGATGTCAACGAGGCTACTAGCATGCTTCAAAACATAAGGATTGATAGTGACCTCGAGTTTTGCATCCGCGAGGCTCAACAAGCGGCACTAACCGAGGAATGGAAGAATGAAGAACTAATGTTTAACATTCGATCACAACTGGAGACAAAACCGAATGGCATGTCGTATTTCTTGAACCGGCTTTAGATTCCAAATCGCGACAATCTCCTTCACTTCATCATGAACAAAGCCCATCAAACACGTTATTCTATTCACCATGGGTCCGATAAGATGTATATGGATCTGCGTGGCCAATATTGGTGGCCTGGGATGAAGAAGGATATCGCATCTTATGTATCCAAATGCATCACTTATGCAAGGGTCAAAGCCGAACATCAACGTCCTAGTGGTTTACTCGAACAACCCGAAATCCCTATTGGAAATGGGAACACATATCCATGGATTTCATAACCAAGTTGCCACGTACGCCTCGAGGTCATGATAGCATATGGGTGATTGTTTACCGTTTGACCAAAACGGCACATTTCATACCAATACGAGACACTTACAAGGTTTCAAAGTTGACTCGTAATTATATTGATGAAATTGTGAGTCGTCATGGCATGCCGTTGCATATTATTTCCGATCGTGATGCTCGTTTCACTTCACACTTCTGGTCTTCTATGCAAGAACTCTTGGGTACTCAACTGGATTTAAGCACAGCTTACCATCCACAAACGGACGGTCAAACCGAGCGAACAATTCAAACTCTTAAGGATTTGCTACGTCTTTGTGTCCTTGACTTTGGTGGTGATTGGGATATGCATTTACCGTTAGCGGAATTCTCGTATAACAACAGCTACCACTCAAGTATCAAGATGGCACCGTTTGAAGCTTTATACGGTCGTAAATGTCGTTCTCCGATCTGCTGGACTGATATCGGTGAAAATTTCATTACCGGTCCAGAACTTATTCAAGAAACGACCGATACAGTCTCCAAAATCCCTAATAACCTTAAGGTGGCTAGAAGTCGTCAAAAGAGTTACGCGGATAAAAGACGCAAACCATTGGAGTTTCAAGTCAACGACATGGTCCTTCTTATGGTTTCTCCATGGAAGGGTGTTGTTCGCTCTGGGAAGAAGGGCAAGTTAGACCCATTTTTTGTAGGACCTTTCAAGATTCTGAAAAGAGTTGGGAAAGTGGCTTACAAACTGGAACTACCTTTTGAACTTAACGGGGTTCATCCTGTCTCAAACTTGAGGAAATGCCTGGCTGATGAAAATTTGCATGTTCCTCTGGAGGAAATCCAAATTGACTAGTCGTTGCATTTCGTTGAGAAACCTATCAAGATTATGGATCGAACACTGAAGAAGACCCGAACCACTACCACACCGATCGTAAAAGTTCGTTGGGAAAACAAACATGGAGCTGAGTTTACCTGGGAACGCGAGGACCACATGAAAAAGAAATATCTCTATCTGTTCGTTTAGTCTTGTCTTTAATTTCGGGACGAAATTCCTTAAAGTTGGGGAGACTGTGACCTCTCGTATTTTTATTAACCGTTTGTTAAACTTCGTTATCTCTTGTAAGGGCTTGTTTTGTTATTAATGCAAGTACGATGACTTATTTGTAATTACTTGAAATCATTATGATTTGGATATAATTAAATAATTAAATAATTAATGATAACATAAATAATAATAATAATAATATAATAATAATAATATAATAATAATATATAATAATAATAATAATAAAATAATAACAAACATAGAAGAAAATACTAATAATAATAATAATAATGAAAATAATAATAAAATGATAAATAATAATACTAATAATATTAAATAATTATAATAAGTGGTAAAATTGTAGATAAATAAAAACAATATAAGTTTATACTTTTAAAACTTGTAAACAATTTGTTGGCATGAAATAATAAAATTAAAAACACCAGGGACCAAATTGTAAATTTGCTTTAAAACAAAAACCTAAACTTTGGATTAGAAAAGTTAAAACATAAATCGCAGGGACAAAGTGTAAATTTTTAAAACTCAAACCATCCCCACCGTCGGCCCCGTTTTCCGGCCAAACTCGGCCAGCTTCGGCGACCTTCAAACCACCGAATAGAACCCATTTAAAACACTCTTTACACGCGTATAACCGTTTAGAACCCTGCATCAATTGTAATTCGAGATTAATCGACGGTTTCAACTCATTCATTCGAAACCGAAACCCATTCAAATCATTTGCGTCAATCGACTTGAAACGGATTAAATCATGTGCAATTAAATGGGGGTTAATCATTTAAATGACTTATCTGAAACACACACACTCTCAATTTCACTTGAAATTAACATCTTCATCGAATTAATGACTCGTGAAACCTCCAAACCTGCAACTCAACCGAACTCCAACTTAGGTGCATCTTAACCCGAAATTGACAGAGGGAAAATACTCGCGACATCTCCTTTTCACTATCTGTAACCTCAATTACACCCAAAAAACACACACACATCAATTTATTCAACGAGACCGTCGACATTGTTCATCATTCTGCTCTCTCGAATTTCAATAGAAACCAGGTAATTAAACACACGTACACGCTCGTTTGAATCAGGGAAATCAAAACCCCATGGTCAATTCGATTATTAATATGGTTTGGGTGATCAATTTGGGTTGGATTCAACCTAGGGTTCATACGAATTAGGGATTTTCTTTGGAAATAAGTTTTATCATTTGATTTCTGAATCATAACACAAAACTGGGCTTTGGTTCGGTGGTTAGATGTTGTGTGGTGTGGCATAGGGCCCGGGTTCGAACCCGAGGCCCTGCCACAATTTTTTTTAAAGGGTTTATGGTATTTAAATTTCTGAAAATTATTTAAATATTATTAATAATCCTATAAAATCATTTTTAATCAGAAAATAAATAAAATCATTTTCTTTTAAATTTAAAAAAAATTAAATTAAGAAATTTCCATTTCTTTTATTTCAAAAATTACAAAAATTATACAAAATACAATTTATTATTAATCTCATATTGTAATGGGTTCCATTTAATTTTCAAATAATTTCAATTTAACAAATTCCTTATTGTTTTATAAAATATAGTTATAAATTTGTTTATATACATTTTAAGAAAGTGAATATACATGTACATATTTAAAAATATACACTTATTGTAATTAATATAATTATTTTAATCATTTAAATCTACAAATTACTATTTTATTTAAATAGTAAATAATACCCATTTGAAAATAAAAGTTTAACTTTTATTAATGGTGTTAATTACTAAAACTCTTATTTAATCATTTAAATACCAAAATAATAACAAATTGTGTCTATATTATAACTTAAAAATCATGGGTTAAATATAAATATAACACCATAATTATCATGATTAACTTAACACGTCATTTATTTAGGTTGAACGTTAACGAATCCTCAGCATTATATACAAGACCTTCTTATTTGACATCCTTATTATCCATGTGAGTTTTCATACCCTATTTTATATTATTTCACACTTTTGGGGTGAAACATGTTAACCTTATATTTACCACACTTGTAAACTTGTTTTTACTCTTGTAACACTTGTGCAATTCATTTTATGTTGTCATGGTTATTTGAACACTTGTAATTGTGATGACTCTTGTAAGATACAATCATTAACTACTGCTAGCCTGGCGACATCATAGATCTATGGGCCTGACAAGCCTATTTGGTGCTAAAGCCAAGGTTATTGCCGGCTCCTAGTGTTGTATTATTGAGCACTATGGGAACCAAGTACACTTAGCTAATCGTTTAATCTTGTAATGGCCATATTTGTCAAGGTTTGATTGTTACATTTGTTCATCCATCTTTATTTACTTTATTTAATAACCTATGACGTGAATTGTCATCTTTGATATATATCTATGTATGATTAATCTATGGAAACTCACCAACATTATGTTGACTTTATTTTTAACATGTTTCGAGAAATGATACCACTTAAGTTGCTCCTGAAGACTTGATCACATCTAGGATTGGACCTAGATAATAATAAAATGACATATTTTGTCACATGATGCTATTGAAACTTGTGTATTTTTGTTTGCTTGAAACTTATGTTATTTCCTCAAAGTATGTTATGAACCTTGGAATTTAATAATATTGACACTTTGAAATATTGTTGTGTGGCATGAACAATCTTAACCCTCACACCTCGACGTTTCCGCCGTTAAGGTTGGGGTGTGACAGTGGTTGAATTTGATTCAACAATCTCATCGAATTACAACCTGTTCGAGGCACTTTTCTTCTTGGGACGGATTTAATTTACTTGATTGAAGGGTTGAACCGAATGTCTTCCGTTAAATGCTTTATCATCTTCAATTTGAAGCAAATAAAAGCAGATTTCTTGATTTTGTTGATGAACATATGAGTTATTTATGAACATATGCTTGTTCATCATTTTTGTGATTTTCTTCTTTGTTTTAAACATCTTTAAAGATGAAAACAGATCTAAAACATACATGAACCCAGCAACCAATAGCTCTGATACCATTTTGCTGAATCAATAATTTCAGATTCGTTGAGCTTGGATCTTAGGATTCATCATTTTCTTGTGGATGAACATTTTACCCACCAATAGCTCTGATACCATTTTACAAAGATGGATGAACATCAAACCCACCCAAAGAAGAGAATTTCTCCTTGGGTGGTGATTTACACCATGAAAAACACACACTTAAGAACTACCAGTCACTCACACACTTTGCAATAACCACCCCTTCCAAAGTAGCACTAGTGGTTCTATTTATAATGTTATTACACCATGACCTAATCTTGACTTTTCTTGTGGCCTGGATGCTGAATTTGTCTTGTTGACTTTGTCTTGTGTTTGTTTGTTCTGTTTATCAACTTGGTCTCTGAACTTGTACAATGAGATTTTCAGTTGGCTTTAATTGTGTTTTGGAAAGCTTCAGTTTATCTATTGTTGAACCCAACAATACTCCCCCTAAACTGATGCTTAAGTTGACTTTGTCTTGTGTTTGTTTTGGAAATATTTTTAGTAACTAAATGATGTAAAATCTTTCATAGTTCAAAAAGAGCAGTTTTGATAAAAATAATGCAACCGAAAACTCGGATTTCATAAAAATATAAAATTATATATGTAAGATCAAAGATTATAATTGAAATGTTTCTGAAAGTTAATAGTGACTATCTCAAGTTAAAAAGTTAAGTTTCATGATTTATGCGTATGTAATTCGCACTTTAAAAATAATATAAAAACTTAAAAAATATGTATTTTAAGAAGAAAATACAAGAAGCAAGTTGGGGATTTAACTTACTGGAAATATGGGGTTATTTAGGAGTTATTTATGTTATGAAAATATTTGCGAAGGGGAAAAAATCAAATTAAAACAGTTAGAAATCCAAAACTAGGACTTAACGGACACTTAACGGAACTAACCGGCAGACTTAACGGAAATATCAAATATGCATATAATCTAAATGTACAAAATTTCAGTAGACTTATAATAATAATAAATGACTAAAAATTTAGTTTCATAGTTTATAGAGCTTGTTTGCTTAGTAAACAATAATGTAGGGGATATTCATGTTAAAATAGTAAAAATTCATAAACCTAAGCTAAAAACATAAAATATCCAGAACTAAAAGTTTACTACAAGTATATTAAATTAGTATATGACTAAAATGGACCAAAAGTTTGACCCGAACCTAAGAACCCATTAAAAATCAAGCCTCGAACGTTAAACTACCAAAACCAACATAAAACAACCTAAGAAGTGAAAATACAGTAGCTAATGGTCTAATAATGATAAAATTAAGCTACAAACCAAATATTATCAATTATAGAACTTTTAGGATTTTATACAAATATAACGTTAATCTAAGAAAACTAACGTCACACTAGAAAGAAAAATGGTAAATAGAGTTACGAAGACCTAAATGGCATAAGAACTAACTTACTATAGTAGATTAACCTACTTGAAACAATAAAACCCATTGTAAACAATTTAAGTGCAAAATTCCAAACATAAGGGTTAAAAACTATCAATTTAGCAAAGTTGAGGAACCAATCTTGCCAACAATTTAAACTTCACTGTTTTGGAACCAAATATCAGCTCTAACAAATTGTATAATCTAAAATTATTATTTAATGACTCAAATGTAACCAACCGCCAAATCAAGACTTCAAATTTCAAATGTTGAACCAAATTACGCATATGTAATATAAATCGCCTAATCGCGTAAGGTAAACCTGAACTAGAGGGTTAGATGGAACTAACGTCTATAAAATGAAGTTAGGAACCTTGCCGATTGGTAGCTCCTTAAACCACGAACACCTACTCCAAGAACAAGCTAAGGTGAGTCTCATGACCCTGTTTTTACTTTAAAACTTTTGGGGTGAAATGCACACTCATTGGTTATTATGTTACTATGGTTCAATGCTACCTGCTCTTGTCCCTGAACATGAGCACAATCATTAACTCCATTGCGAGCCGTGTGGTTTGTGGATAGTACTATTTGGGGAATCCCCCGTACACAATGGGCCCTCAAAACAAGGAAACCCCCCCATTGAGATTCAATAATCATTGTGTCACAAATTAGTGCAGATTATATGTGCTTAGCAAGGCACACATGAACCCATAAAAATAAGGGGTATGGGTTAGGGGATGTTTTAGCACTCGGGAGGGTCACCCGTGTCCAGGTTTGATTGTGATACTTTCTTTTATGCACCATGACTATTGTTATCTTATTTTATGAATTATGTTATGGCTTGTGTAATAAACTTATGAGCTCAGTAACTTTATTTTGGTGTATTTTGGGTGTGTACTTCAGGGAAAGAATGATTTGACCAAGTGATCATGGATAGAAGTTGACTTAGTCGAACGTTTGGAGTTTAGCCACCACCCTATTTCTAGATGTTATCATTTGGGACATTTGACTAATGTTTATGTATTTGGGATTTAGAAAACATTTGACTAGTATTGGTATTACTGTTATGGTTGATTGGATTTTAATTTATTAAGTTATGGTTACTTTCCGCTGCATTGTGATGATATCAGTCAGTCATAGCCAGACCCAGTCATCAGGGTGTGACAGATTGGTATTAGAGCCAATGGTTGCAGCGAATTAGGATCTTACCCATAAGATGCCTAGGCTTTAACCACACATTATTGAACTAAGGAAACTAAGAAATAGACCCCCCCTAAGCTATGACCCAAGGGTAGTTCCTAACATTTGCATACATTCAATAAATTTTGTATAATTCTTGTTGTAATTTTCCTATTTTGAATATATACATATAGTATTCACTTTGCTTTTTACCTTGCTTGCTCATTAGATGGCGGGAAACTAGAACAGGGGAAAGACCATCTAAATCAGTGACTCACCCGATGTCCCACCCCCGTACTACTACCAGACCACTATCCCACCGCCCACGTTTGTACCAAATATGGGTGCAGGACCTTCGAGAAGCCCCCAGTCTTATAAGATTGGAGAGTATGCCCCTCTTAGGCCACCGTATGGGGACCCTAATTGGTACCCAAGGGCCCCCTATGAGCATATGATGCCCGATCCTAACCAGGATTCGGAAATGGAGGAGTCCGACCCTACGGAAGACACGTCTGGATCGTCGGTGACCGTCTAGGTTAGCTCCTTACGTCCTAACGAGGATGAGGACATGGCACCTCGTGCGAGGCAAACTGCATGAATTTCCGTCAGACCCATCTCCACATTCCAGGAGGAATGGGGTAACTTGGTTATGGGACTGACCGGGGCGCCGCCACAACCGGTCGTACCACCGTTGCCACCGCCGCCAGCTTCACAGTATCTAACTAGGCCCTATGGGCGTGATGCAGTGTTACGTCATAGTTTCCATTTGGCCCCGTCAAGGTACTACACTGACCCCTATGACGAGTCGGCGTGCTATTCCAGTGCGTCTCACCAGATGTTTGCTGACCCGCCCCTCTACCACTCGGGACCATTGATTGGAGACTCCACCATGGAAGAGGTATGGCGTCAACATCAACACTACGACACCCTGAGGGGAGAGAGGGACGAGGCGGTATCCCTACTGGCAAGGATGAGGAGGAATCTTTTCCGAGCCGCCCATAAGTGTGTGCTCGACCCATGGTCTTGTTACCACCGCTGCCATTACTGACATGTATTTATTTATTTTATTATGTACTATTTAAATTTTGAATGAACTATGTATTATGTAGGGCATGGGTGAATGTTCACTCATGTCACACCTGATTGTACTTTGGACTTATTTAAAATTTTGTAATCATAGCAGTTTTTCTATGGTTAAGACTATTAATGGTTGTTTGATGAGATGTGTTGGACCTCTTAACTTGCATAATGTGATGACATGATTGGTTGTGAAACTATGATAACTATTAATTATAAAACTCTTGAGCTTAAAACCATATACAATGTTTATTTTAGCCATGCCGAGGGGAAGAGGACAAGGACGCACTCCAAATGCTAGGGGTGGTGTCACCACCTGATCGGGTGCTTGTACCAACCGACTTGATGAAACCACCACTGAAAACACCAACAACGCTCACCATACCAATGACAGCCCCAACACCAACCACAACACCAACCAAGAACCTCGACTTCAACAACTAATCGCAGAAGCTATTGCTAACGCCCTTCCTGCTATCACTGCCCATGTCAACGCCAAGCGAAACCATGAGATAACTCGCGAGGGGGAGGAGAACGAAGATGAAAAAAACAATGAAGAGGAACAAGAAGAAGCACGTGTGCAAACTGGTTGTAATTACAAGGCATTCATGGCTGCAAATCAAGGGACTCTTATGGAAATGAAGGCGTGACAGGAACAATTAGGCCATAGGAGATGGAGGTAGTACTGGATATAAGCGACTGTGCGGAGATGAAAAAGGTAAGGTTTGCCACACACCCTCTCAAGAATGGAGCATTGAACTGGTGGAACACACTGTTGCAAACCCGAGGGAGAAACGCGGTGAACCGGATGAGATGGGAAGAGTTTAAAAGCTTGATGGTGGAACGGTACTCTCCGATTAATGAGCTTGAAAATACGGAGGCTAAATTCTTATGTTTGGAGATGAAGGGCTCGGCACACTTGGAATACTCCAACTGATTTAATGAGCTATCACTACTGGTACCGCACTTGGTGACTCCTGAATCTAAGAAGATTGGCAGGTATGTGTGGGGTTTAACCCCAAAGATTAAAGGAATGGTAAAAGCGGCTAAGCGAAGGATGTTTCTAGAAATAGTGGAGATTTCAGCAACACTAAATGATGAGGTGGTAAGATGTGAGGGAGTGAAAGGGGTAGAGAATGCAGGAGTTAAACGAATGGTGAGGATGGCGGCTAAACCGCAGGTAACAGAGGGCAAGACCACTGTGTGCTACAAATGCAACAAACCTGGTCATTTCGCAAGGGAATGCAAGTCTGTGACTACAGGACCTGCGAGATGCCATGAGTGTGGTGAAGCCGGGCACATCTCCTCGACTGCCCCAAACTAAAGGCTAAGAAACTGGTGGTAGGATGCCCTAAGGGGAAAGCATTTATGATGAATGTAGAGGTTGCTAGGGAGGAGCCCGAAGTTGTGACTGGTAAGTTCCTAGTAAACAATCATTATGCTTATGTACTATTTGACCCCGGAGCCAGTAGAAGCTTTGTTTCTACAAGCTTTAGACCAAGAATTGAATTAAGCTCCTCTAGGCTAGCCGACACATGTACCATAGAATTAGCTAACGGAACGTTAGTCAAGGCCGATGAGAGAATCATTGGGTGCACGATAGAACTGGACGAGCATGATTCCCTATAGACTTAATACCAGTAAAAGTAGGAGGATTTGACATAGTGGTAGGTATGGATTGGCTAGTGAAGAATAGGGCCTAGATTGTATGCGACAAGAAATTAGTAAAGATTCCCTTACCTGAAGGAGAAACCCTCGTGATATATGGTGAGTGGCCAAGGCGAGGCATGAACACCATTTCATGCATAAAGGTTAACAAGTGCCTGCGGAAGGAGTGCATTGCATACTTAGCCTATGTAATGACTACGGAAGAGGAAAAACAGCTTGAGGATGTCACTATAGTGTCAGAATTCGTGGACGTATTTCCTGATTAACTACCAAGGCTCCCTCCACACAGGCAAGTTGAGTTTCGCATCGACCTAATACCGGGAGCTACAACGATCGCTAAATCACCCTATAGGCTAGCCCTGTCGGAGATGCAAGAGTTGATGACACAACTGCAAGAACTTATGGACAAAGGGTTCATCAGGCCAAGCTTCTCACCATAGGGAGCTCCGGTCCTATTTGTCAAAAAGAAAGATTGAACCCTAAGAATGTGCATTGACTATCGAGAGTTAAACAAAGTTACAATCAAAAACCGATACCCATTTTCGAGGATTGATGACTTTTTTGATCAACTCCAAGGGTCACAATACTACTCCAAGATAGAACTGATGTCAGGGTATCACCACTTACGAATCAAGGGGGATGATGTACCAAAAACCGCATTTAAAACTAGGTACGGGCACTACGAATTCTTAGTGATGCCTTTCGGTTTAACCAACGCACCTGCAGTGTTCATGGACCTCATGAATAGGGTGTGTAAGCCATACTTTGAAAAATTCATGATATTTTACATAGACGACATTCTGATATACTCCAAGACCGAGGCAGAGCACAAACAATATTTGAGGTTGATTTTAAGGCAACTGCGAACTGAGCGGCTATACGTCAAGTTTTCAAAGTGTGAGTTTTGGATGCGAGAAGTGCAGTTTTTAGGCCATATAGTAAGCGAGAAAGGAATCCAAGTCGACCCCTCCAAGATTGAGGCCATTAAGAAGTAGGAACCACCTAAGACCCCTACCGAGGTACGACAGTTTTTAGGGTTGGCCAGTTACTACCGAAGATTCATAGAGAACTTCTCGAAAATTGCCAAGCCATTGACGTACCTGACCCAGAAAAGTACTAAATTCAAATGGGAAACAAAGCAACAAGAAGCCTTTGAAACCCTAAAGCAAAAGCTATGTAGTGCACCGATCCTGTCCCTACCCGAGGGAACATACAATTTCACAATGTATTGTGATGCCTCACACCCCAGAATAGGGTGTGTCCTGATGCAAAGGGAAAAGTGATAGCGTATGCTTCGTGACAACTAAAGGTGCATGAGCAAAATTATACCACACACGACTTGGAGTTAGGAGCTGTAGTATTTGCGCTAAAATCTAGAGGCATTACCTGTATGGCACGAAGTGCGTGGTCTTTACCGATCACAAAAGCCTACAAAACATTTTTAACCAAAAGATGTTAAACATGCGACGAAGAAGATGGGTGGAATTACTTAACGACTATGACTGTGAGATCCGATACCACCCCGGTAAGGCAACGTGGTAGCCAACGCTTTAAGCAGGAAGGAAAGGGCCAAACTGCTTAGGGTTCGTGCCTTACGAATGAAAGCACGAATCAATCTGGGAGACTAGATACGAAGGACCCAAAAAGAGGCTATGAATGAAGAAAACTAAAAGAAAGAAGGATTAAAGGGGATGGAGAAACAACTAAACATCCAAGATGACAGAATAATGAGGTTGAATGGAGGGGCATGGATCTCGATGCTAGGTGGGCTAAGAGACACATTTTAGATGAAGCCCACAAATCAAAGTATTCCATTCACCCTAGGAATGACAAGATGTACAGGGATTTAAAGATAAATTATTGGTGGCTAGGTTTGAAAAGAGAAATAGCCACCTATATGGGAAAATGCTTAACTTGTGCCAAGGTAAAGGCAAAATACCAAAAGCCATCCGGATTACTCCAACAGCCAAAAATACCGGAATGAAAATGGGAAAGAATCACCATGGATTTTGTCATAAAGCTTCCCCTAACCCTGAGATGGCATGACGCTATATGGGTAATAATGGTCCGACTGACCAAGTCGGTACACTTCTTGGCGATAAGGGAAGACTACAAAATAGAAAGGCTGGCTAAGATATATGTCAATGAAGTCGTGTCTCGACACAGAGTACCCTTGTCAATTATCTCAGATAGAGATAGCCGATTCACATCCCGATTCTGGCAACCATTTCAATAGGCACTGGGAATGCGCATACACTTAAGCGCCACCTACCACCCTCAAACCAATGGTCAGAGCGAAAGGACAATTCAGAACCTCGAAGACATGTTGAGGGCTTGCGTGATAGACTTTGGTGGAAATTAGGACACCCACATGCCACTAGCTGAATTTTCATATAATAATAGCTTCCACACCAGCATAGGAGCTACACCCTTTGAGTCACTTTATGGAAGTAAGTGTCGGTCTCTAGTTTGTTGGGCTGAAGTAGGAGAAAGCTAGTTAACCGGTCCAGGAATCGTGCAAGAAACAACCAACAAGATCCACCGAATATGAGAACGTCTAGCAGCAACAAGAGATCGACAAAAGAGCTATGCCGATAACCGACACAAACCCATGGAATTTCAAGTAGGAGACCGGGTGATGCTAAAGGTGTCCCCATGGAAAGGGTTAATCATTTTTGGAAAGCATGGAAAATTAAGCCCGAGGTACATTGGACCCTTCAAGATTCTTGAGAGAATTGGACCCGTTGCCTATAGGTTGGAACTACCTGAAGAATTAAGCGGAATACATGACATGTTTCATATCTCAAATCTCAAGAAGTGCCTATCCGACGAAAAACTGATAGTGCCATACATGGAAGTAGAAGTTAATGACAAGCTCCAATTCATTGAAGAACCACTCGAAATAATGTAACGACAAGAAAAGAAACTTAGACGTAGTAAGATTCCGATTATGAAGGTCAAACGGAACTCACGACGAGGTCCTAAGTTCACTTGGGAACTAGAAAGTGAAATCAGAAAGAAGTACCCACATCTCTTCGAACCCAAAACCCCTAACAATGGAATTCAAGAAAGAGTCGGTAAAACCCCTAACCCGGCATCACACTAAATTGGCTTTATATATACATTTATTTTAGTAACGAAACATTACACATTATGAGCCATGATGACTGACTAACCTCATCGTATCGCTACAATTAGAACAGGACATGAGAAACTAGCTTTAAGCAAATTTCGAGGATGAAATTCTGTAAGTAGGGGAGGATATGACAACCCTGATTTTTGGGCCCAGAAAACTTTTTTTAGAAACCATAACAGGCTGCACAATGATCACAACAAAAGCCCATGTGATGAGCCCAACAAGATCAAACTCCTAGACATGGATACACAAACACCATAATGGCTTAGGCCCATCACACTTTAAACTGGTTATTGGGCCATGGTGCTAAATGGGCTTGACCCACGAAACCCTAATGGGCCATTGGGCCATGTTATGTGATTGTTTGTGAACTATCGACACTAGTGGGCTTTTGGCCCGATGTCTTAGTGAAACTATGTGCCAATTAGTCTAATACGTGAAAATTTCATCCTAAGTCTATAAGCCATCACACTTGTACACTTAGTCATCCGCTGTAAGCACTTAGTCATCCGCTGTGAACACTTAGACATCCGCTGTGAATACTTAGCCATCCGCTGTGAACACTTAGCCATTGGCTGTGAATACTTAGTGTATGGGTATGTTATGTATGTTAATGCACTTGTTGAATCCGACATATCCGTCAATAAATAAAAACTTACAACTTAATAAACCACAAATTAAAGATAAAAAAAACTTTGCAAGACAAATCTATATAAACAACAACAACAACAATAATAAATAATAATAATAATTATAATTATAATAATAATAATAATAATAATAATATTAATAATAATAATAATAATAATAATAATAATAAATTTTAAATTAAATAATAAACCCACCTAATACTTGCACCTTACTAATAAAAACTAAAACTAACTTTACATTGAATAATAAGTAATGAAAGATTTACCCCACTCATAAAACACATACATGCATACGTATAAAAACTCACACACACTCATATGCAAATACTTACACACCATACGACACATACATACTTACATATGTAATATACTTTTTTTTATAAAAATAAATGCTAGTTGACTAGTCCAATCACCACCCAAGCCACCCAATGCATCAAGAGTTCACCTAGGGACCTAGTTGCTTGCATTAGTTGCCATAATCTTCTAATTCCCAGGCATAATCTTGTAAATAAACAAGAAAGTGGGACCCAATTTCCCTCCCCAACACCTCTTGTTCGAATCCCCTACAACACTACCACCCTCACTTTCAATTCAAATACAACTCCCTCTACATAGCAAACTCTCTAAACAACTCTCTTACTCTCTTGCATTCATCAAGCAGCAAACTCCAGTCTCTTGAAGCCAGGGAACAACCTAAACTCGAGCTCCATCAACCCCAACACGCTAAGGTAAGCATCACTTGAACACACACACGCACACACACAACACACACCTACACATCTTCGAGTTCACACCTCCATTCCATTGATCTTACAAACTGAACTAACCAACCATTTTAAACAGCCGTCTCTCACCATTTCAAGCTCCTTGGGCAGCCCACGCTTCCATCACACCTACCTCACGCAACAAGGTAACCTGTTGCTACCGAAAACACGCGAAATATCGCGTTTCATTACGCTGGTGACACAACCAATCCCATGACACCCCCAACATCATATAAACACATAATATATCATATTTGTAAGTAAATAAATGATGTAAAATCTTTCATAATTCAAAAGGGGCGGTTTTGATAAAAATAATGCAACCGAAAACCCGGATTTCATAAAAATATAGAAGTATATTATGTAAGATCAAATATTATGATCTAAATGTTTCTCAAAGTTAATAGTGTCTATCTTAAGTTAAAAATTTATGTTTCATGATTTATGCGTATGTAATTCGCACTTTAAAAGTAATATAAAAACTTGGAAAATATGTATTTTAAGAAGAAATACAAGAAACAAGTTGGGGATTTAACTTACTGGAAATATGTGGTTATTTAGGAGTTATTTATGTTATTAAAATATTTTCCAAGGGGAAAAAATCAAATTAAAACAGTTAGAAATCCAAAACCGGGACTTAACGGACACTTAACGGAACTAACCGGCAGACTTAACGAAAATATCAAATATGCATATAATCTAAATGTACAAAATTTCAGTAGACTTATAATAATAAGAAATGGCTAAAAGTTTAGTTTCATAGTTATAGAGCTTGTTTACTTAGTAAACAATAATGTAGGGGATATTCATGTTAAAATAGTAAAAATTCATAAAAACATGCTCCAAAGCTAAAAACATGAATCTACAGAACCAAAAGTTCACTAAAAGTATATTAATTAGTATATTACTAAAATGGACCAAAAGTTTGACCCGAACCTAAGAACCCGTTAAAAATCAAGCCTCAAACGTTAAAATACCAGAACCAACATAAAACAACCTATGAAGTGAAAATACAGTAGATAATGGTCTAATAATGATAAAATTAAGCTACAAACCAAATATTATCAATTATAGAACTTTTTAGGATTTTATACAAATATAACGTTAATCAAAGAAACTACCATCGCACTAGAAAGAAAAATGGTAAATAGAGTTAAGAAGACCTAAATGGCATAGGAACTAACTTACTATAGTAGATTACCCACTTGAAACAATAAAACCCATTGTAAACAATTTAGTGCAAAATTCCAAACATAAGGGTTAAAAACTATCAATTTAGCAAAGTTGAGGAACCCATCTTGCCAACAATTTAAACTTCACTGTTTTGGAACCAAATATCAGCTCTAACAAATTGTATAATCTGAAGTTATTATTTAATGACTCAAATGTAACCAACCGCCAAATCAAGACTTCAAATTTCAAAGGTTGAACCAAATTACGAATATGTAATATAAATCGCCTAATCGCGTAAGGTAAACCTGAACTAGAGGGGTTGGGCTTAATCAACTGATTTAAATGGAACTAACATCTATAAAATGAACTTAGGAACCTTGCCGGTTGGTAGCTCCTTAAACCACGAACACCTACTCCAAGAACAAGCTAAGGTGAGTCTCATGACCCCCTTTTTACTTTAAAACTTTTGGGGTGAAATGCACACTAATTGGTTATTATATTACTATGGTGAAATACTACCTCCTCTTGTCCCCAAATGTGAGCTCAATCATTAACTCCATTGCGAGCCACGTGGTTTGTGGATAGTACTATTTTGGTAATCCCCCACTCACAATGAGCCCTCAGAACAGGGATACCCCCATTGAGATTCAATAATCATTGTGTCATAAATTAATGCAGATTATATATGCTTAGAAGGGCACACTTGAACCCATAACTATAAGGAGTATGGGTTAGGGGATGTTTTAGCACTCGGGAGGGTCACCCGTGTCCAGGTTTGATTGTTATATTTTCTTTTGTGTACCATGACTATTGTTATCTTATTTATGAATTATGTTAAGGCTTGTGTTATAAATTATGAGCTCGCCAATATTATGTTGTCGTATTTTGGGTGTGTATTTTAGGGGAAGAATGATTTAACCAAGTGATCATGGATAGGAGTTAACTTAGTCGGACATTTGGAGTTTAGCCACCACCCTATTTCTAGATGTTATCATTTGGGACATTTGACTAATGTTTATGTATTTGGAATTTAGAAAACATTTGACTAGTATTGGTATTACTATTGTGGATGATTGGATGTTAATTGATTAATTTTGTTTACTTTCCGCTGCATTGTGTTGATATTAGTCAGTCACAGCCGGACCTGGTCATCAGGGTGTGACATCTCACTCGGTTGATGAAGCAAAATCTCTAATTAATTTGATAATAATATAATAAGTTAATGAAACAAGAATGGTTTTCATGATACTTGTATATATTACTTCTCAACTTAGTATCACAAGACTCTTACAAGCATGGTTACTTAAGTTACAATGAGAAACTATATATACTACTATCTACAACAGGTTATACTTGGAAAACCAACTAGAATTTACCACTAGACAAATAGTACATTGCTAGAAGTAAAGTATCTAAGATAAAATATTATCCTAGATTAGGTAGTCATGAAAAGTCCATGACTTACCTTTTGTTATTAACTAAGTATGGTAACTGTACTAATTGATAAAGGTGAAATGTGGATTAAAGTATTGTCAACTATATGGGCGTGCGAAAGCGCCATGCAGTATATCAGAGTTGGCAGCGGATGTCAAACAACCCATACTTATGTCCACTGTTCATAGTTGATTCTTCCAAAGGCAAATGGCTTCAGAAGAATAAATACTTTCGTGGCCATTATACTTCAAAAGAATCAACTTCTTTCGAGTCTTCTACAAGTCTTCATGACTTCATTCTTCGAAAGACTTTGTCTTCAATCTTATAACTGTGAATGTTTCGGAAGGAGAACTACTTGGTCTCGAAAGACTTGGTTCTACCTGCAGGACCGTTAAAGTTCTTAACACTTAGTTAACACACTTAGGAGGATATTAATATCACTTAACAGTTCAAATAGGGAACTGAGAACTTTAATAGATGATGCAATGCACAACACAAGTAAGTAAAGAACAAGAACACAAGATATAAGCTTTCAAGGAAGTAGTATATTGCTTCTCGAGTTCTATTACAAGTGTTTGCACTACATTTAAAATACAAGAACCTTAGAATCTTATACTAATCCTACAACCATCAATTTACAAAAGACAGTTGGAAAGTGACTAATCTAGACAACAAGATCAGCTAAAGTCAAAAGACAGATTGCCTTTTGACTAGTGACTATGACAGGCCATAGCTCACTTGACTTTTCTACTACAAAATTCCAAACAGAAACAAATACGAAACTTGCAGACAAAGACCTTATCTACTTTATCATAAAGCATAGGAGTTTCACCAACTGATGATAGTTGGTGAACTACAGAGTGGGCAGCGGACAGATGGTTGCTTTATGATAAAAGTTGATGGAAAAGGTGACTTTTCTCTCTCTTCAAAAGGTAAATCAGTTTTGTATTTATTCAGCTTCGAAAGACTTTGTCTTGAGAGCTTCGGAAGACTTTATTTTATACTCGGAAGAGTTGAGTCTTTGGCTTCGAAAGACTTGACACTTAGTTTAAAGCTTCCATATCATTTTCTTCAGAACTTATCCTTCGAAAGATTTCACACTTTGCATTCTTCTTTGTATGTGTAAAGCTTTGAAGTTAGTTCTTCTTTGTTCCTTTAGTGCATGTTGAAGACCTGGTTTGTTTTGGCATCTTTTGATTGATCCTTTGGTTGCATCAGCCTTTTAACCTCAGAGGTTCCTACAAACTCCCCTAGGTTGATGCTGCCAAAACAGAGAGGTCTTCAGATTGGGATAGTCCACATGAGAATCTTCAGAACTCCTTTCTTCCACTAGATCAGGATTCTTCATACTCATGAAGTACCTTCTCATGTCATAGAGATCATGCAGAGGGAGTTCAATCATGTCACTAGTGAAGTAGATATGTTGTTCTCCCTGATCTCTAGTGACATACCATCTATCTGGGTTTTTCATTGAATGCCCATATAAATTGTCTTCCAACAGAGAGAGGCTCTACTATGATGGGAGTTGGTTGAGAGCCCTCTACATGCACTTCCTCAGGATGTTTGACTCATCCTGAGGTTGGAAGGATGATGCCTTTCTTGTTTTCTTCTTTGAAGATCTTCTTCTGGCCATCCTCTTTCTTCTCCCAGATGATTTTGACTGAGAGGGTTGGGTTTCTCTACCAGTTCTTCAGTGGATTCCCTCTCAGTTGGGATCTCTTCTCTCCCAGGTTCTGAAGGAGAGGAGGAGAACCCTGCTGTGGGTCAGAAAATGAAGTTGGCTGTTGTGTAGCTTTAGGTGCAGGTGGTGTTGTCTCGTAGGTTCCACCTTTACCTCAACTTCAGGTTGAGCTTGACTTGATGATGAATGAAGATCCACAAGCTCTCCCCTTTTAATCTTCTGCTTGATCATCCTTATGTGCTCATCCATTGTAGATAGAGACATGGGACCAAGCCTCCTTCCGGAGAACCCATAAAGCTTCAAGAAGCTCATCATCTTCTGCCTATCTGCAGACTTTTTCAGACTTTTCTGGATGATGGCTCTTGATTTAGCAGTCTCTCTTCCTTTGCCTCTTTCTAGCAGCTTGTTTTTCTCTTTTAGCTCTCTCTTCTAGCTGCTTGTTATATTCAAATAAGATGTAGTCATATGGCAAGGGAAGAAGTGTTGGTGCCTGATAGAGACCTGTGGCACTCAAGTTTGATCATCTTTAATCTTTCTTCTTCATCAACTACTTGAGGTTGTTCAGCAGCCACAGTCTCTTCCTCGGGACTTTCCTGAACTGGGGAGGATAGGAATGTCCTTATAAAGCCTTTTCCTCCTCAATTCTTCTTTGTGTTTGAGGTTTAAGGCTGCATCCTCCTCCTTTTTCTCTCCTTTGACAGCTCTGTTCTGCCAGTTCATTTAACTCATCCAAGAGGAGAGAGATGAGTTCATCAACATTGAGTTTCCTGGTCCCCAGATAATTGAGTCTGGATGCCCTTAGTTCATCTTCTTGAGTGTTTAGAATAGAGGCAACCCTGATTGCAGCTTGCATAAATCCTGGGGAACCACTAGAACTCTCTCCCCTTAGCTTCCTCTTCCTCTCTCTTTTTTCTTCTTCAATCAGCAGTGAGTTTTCTTTTGCCTTTGTCTGCCACAGGCTAGGAGAGCTTTGGCCTTCATTGCTTGGTTTAACAACAAGCTCTGGCCAGAGAGAGGTTGTGATGCACCATCACCAGCTGGTGCCTCACTGAGGTATGGGGTGCTGGAGGAGATGTTGTCTCAAGGTTCATAGTTTTAGCCTCTGGGCCTTCAGTCAAGGCTTTTCCTTTGAAGCTAATCTTAGGGTCCACCTCAACATCCAGTTGACCAAGGCTTCCACTGCTAGCCTCTATCTATAGATGCTGATCTCCTTTTGAATTCTTCCAGCACCTAATCTTGATTTTACTGGCTAGTCTGGCAGCTTGTCTGTTATTGCTTAGGTTGACAAGTGCCAGATCTACTAGATTTATACCCTCATAGAAACTCAGGTTTGAAATGTTTAAGATTTCTAGTTGACCCTGAGCTCTAGAGAGTACAAGAGCTTTCCTTTCACTGTCATACCCCCAACCCTAGATTGGGTTCTCAAAAGGGCAGACATTGCTCTTGTACTCCCTCCTCAACAGTTGTAGTATTAACAAATGTAGATCACTGTCAAGAGGAGGTTGCTGAGTATGGACAACTGCAAGAGAGGATGGTGAGTCCTCTATGTCTATACTCTAAGAGGAACTCCCAAGTTCTGTGATTGTTAGGATTTTCTCCCTTTTTGGTAGCATCACCCTCTTGCATAGGTGAGCTAGGAGATTGATCCATGACATCCTAGGTTCTTGTGGACCTGGATGAGTTGATCTCATTGGTCTCTCAGCGAGCTTACCCTTGCGATCGGTGATCTCAAGTTGCTGGTCATTGACCCTTTTCTGCAAGATAGTCACCTGAGATTCGAGGTGAGCTATCTTTGACACAAAGTAGGTGCACATGTTTGAAAGTTTGTGCACCTTTTGTTGCAGACTCACCTCATCTTCAGATGAAGAATCATAGGGGGATGAGAGGATTGGACCTGAGTCTTCTCCCTCATCACCAGCATAGGTTTCTTGCTACTAGATTCCCCTGCCTAATGACATTTTCAAGAGAAGTGTCAAGGGGCTAGGTTGCCATGGTAGAGGTCCTAGTGATGTTATCACTGGCACAACTGATAGCCTCTGCCACATGGATCTCCTGGACAATCTGATGGATCTCCTGGAAATCTGAATCTGGGGCGTCTGATGTGGGCTAGAGATGGGTGAGGCAGGAGCACTCATCGCTCCTTGAGTGTGGGAAGAGAGGAGAGACTCATGGTACTCACTGAAACCCAAATCTTCATTAGAGTAGAAGTCAAGGCTAGGAAGTGGTTGATTTAAATCAAGAGCTGGGGATGGTAACTTTCCCCTTCCCACTGAGGTTTGAGACTCAGAGTAATGGCTTAAGGCTGTTTGAGAGGGTGTGAGCTCATCAGGCTGAGCATGAGGAACTCAACACTGAAGTTGCAAAGATAGGAGTGGTTTGCTCCTCAGGGGAAGTGGAGCTCTAGTGTCCATTTCCTCCTATGTAGGTTGTGATATGGGGGCCTGCACATGCTCAATAGCAGGTTCAGGGTTCATTTGGATTTTCTGGTGTAAGTGATGGTAATGTTTGGCCTTGATGGTGGTTGAGAAGTGGAGGGTGTTGGTTCATCACTAGCTGGTGCTGCTAGGATGTCACCCTGAGCAATGAGCTCAACATTTTTGGAACTAGGCTGTTTCTACCCCTGAGAACCAACAGATGGCTTTTTCATTGTTTGAAAATGCCGGGCCTCATATGTGCAATTTTAAGAACATTGTCTGTTCCCCTCAACGTGGTCCCAATTCACAGTTGAGAATGTGTTTGAACATACCTGGGGACATGTAATATTCTAAGGAGTCCAAATTTGCAAGTAAATTTGTAAAAACAAACTGAGAGTACCTAATTTGACCCCTTGAACCATCCCATGGACAATGAAGAAAGGTCTTCTGGAATCTGGTCCCATCCTCCATGTTTGTTGGATAGGATGTGGATAACGACATGGTGGAGGTATTTCCATTGGTATGAGACCCTCCCCTTCTTGAGGTCTTGACTGTGAAGTCTCCTTCATATCCCATCTGCTCAAGGAATGGTTTACAGCAGTCTTTATGAAGACATTTCACCTTCCTCATCATCCAGCTGAAGATGTGTGTTTATGATTGCTGGAGTGATGAACAGTGTCCTCCCCTGCACTGTGGCAGACAGTCCCTTCTCCCCGTCCATGGTAACCTCTTAACAGGTCCGCCAGAACTCAAGCAATTGATCCTCATAGAGAGAAGGATCGATTGTAAGGGAGGTGTAGTAATGAGACAAAGAAAGAAACCTACAAACGTCTGAGAAGCTTGAATCCTTCTCAGGGTCTAACAGAGCAACTTGTTGTGTTGCCTATGCAGGTGCATGGAGAAATCCGGGTCGTTTCGACGATCAGGGTTGCCCATTTGGAAGCTTTGTAGTGAAGGAAGGTAGAAGAAGATGAAATTTGGGGTAATTTAGGTTAAAGATCAATGAGAGAGGTGAGATGAAGAGAACCGTTGGAAAGATATACACTGGATTTGAGACAAAGTTAATTAAAAGATAAACTTTGAAATCCGGATGTGGGTCCTACTTTCAAAAAAGCGCCCAAAAGTTAGTTTTCTTGAAAGTAGAAAATAACTTCCGAAGACAATTGTGGCTTCGAAGATTTGAAACAAAGCTTCCGAAGGTAAATTATGCTTCGGAAGATATCCCAAGAATTTTGAAAATTTGACTTCGGAAGAAATGAGTTAGTCTTCCGAGACTAAATTGCTTTCGGAAGAAATTTGTTCTTAAAACATTAAATTGTTTATAAGAGACTTAAGCTTCGGAGATACTTCAAGAATTTCTTCCGAGGTAAATCTTAGATAAACAAGTTGAAGGATTTTTAGGACATAAATTTCTTCCGAAGACAATTTCACTTCTTCCGAAATTTTTTTATCATTCTAAATGAATCTTCGAAGAGAACTGGGCTTATGAGTGAGCTAATAGACAACTTAGGACACATAATTTTTAGGAGAAAAATTGATTAAGTTATTTCAGAAAAATTATTCAAAGTTAATCATCCAATAGCTGATACAATATTTAAATCTCTGTTCATCAAAAGCCTTTATGAACAGATCAGCATATTGTTCATTTGTGTTAACTTTGATTAGTTTTATCAAGCCTTTTTAAAGTTATCCCTAATCAAATGATACCTGATGTTGATGTGTTTGGTCCTTGAGTGCTGCACAGGATTCTCTGTAATAGAGATAGCACTGTTGTTGTCTATGTGGATAGAGTCTCCTTGAAATTGAATCCATAGTCAAGCATCTGATTCTGAATCCAAAGCACTTGAGCACAGCAGCTTGCAGCAGCAATGTATTCAGCTTCAGCAGTTGATGCAGACACACATGATTGTTTCTTGCATTGCCAGGAGACTATCCTTCCACCAAGAAATTGACATCCCCAGAGGTTGACTTTGCAGTCATATTGCAACCACCATAATCACTGTCTGTATATGCATACAAATGAAGTCAGAATTCTTTGGATACCAAAGGCCTAAGTTTGGAGCACCTTTGATATACCTAAGAATCCTTTTGACAGTGATAATGTGACATCTTGGGGTTGGCTTGATATCTGGCACATATGCATGTAGCAAACATAATATCAGCCTGCTAGCAGTAAGGTACATGAGTGACCCAATCATGGCCCTGTAGAGATGTTCATCAACAGACTCCCCTCAAGATCAGGACCAAGGAGTGATTTTTGGCTATGGTGTCTTTGCAACCTTACAGTCAGTCATCTTGAATCTTGTGAGTATGTCCTGAACATACTTTGACTGACTTATAAGATGCCATCTTCAACTTGCTTCACTTGAATACCCAGAAAGAAATTGAGTTCCCCCATGGCACTCATTTTAAATCTGTTCTTCATCAGCATCTCAAAGTCTGTGCAGAGCTTTGGATTAGTTGAACCAAAGATGATGTCATCCACATATATTTGAACTAGCAATGTGTCGTTTCCTAGTTTCTTTGATGAGAGAGTCCCATCAATAGTACCTCCTTTGTATCCATGCTGACAGAGGTATGTTGATAGTGTCTCATACCACTTTCTTAGAGCCTGATGTAGCCCATATAGAGCTTTATCAAGCTTGCAGACATAATCAGATGATCCAGGTCTGCAAAGCCAGGTGTTGTCTAATATAGACTTCTTCATCAATCACCCCATAGAGAAAGCGCACTTCACATCAAGCGGTAGACCTTGAAGTCCTTAGATGCAGCATAAGCCAGAAATATCTTACAGCTTTGAGTCTAGCTACTGGAGCAAAGACATCAGTGTAGTCAATTCCTTCTTCTTGAGTGTATCCTTGGACAACTAGTCTTGCCTTGTTCTTGATGATAATCCCTCTATCATCTTTCTTATTCCTAAAACCCACTTGGTACCTATAACAGTCTTCCCTTAAGGAAGAGGCATAAGTTCCAAACCTTCTGTCTTTTGATTTGAAGCAATTCTTCTTGCATTGCTTCAATCCAGCTTCCATCCTTTAGAGCCTCATCAACTTTCTTTGGCTCAATTTGGGATAAGAAACAAGAATGTAGACAAACATGACTGTCATGAGTTTGTGCTCTTGTTCTCACCCCTGAGTCAACATTTCCAATGATTTTGTGGTGGGATGTGACTTGTGGATCCTGAGTTGAGGGATCACAGCAAGTTGGTTGGACAGATCAAGATTAGAGAAATTTTGATCTGGCAAAGAAGAGTCCCCCACCACATCAGCACACTTATCAAGAGAAACTGATCCAATGAGTGTGTGACATCATTGATGTTTTCTTCAATGAGTGATTATCAGCATCAAGAAATTCTTGATCACTGTCACCACCACCAGTTCTTCCTGCATTGGAGGTTCCTTCTCCTGAATTCTAGCCTCTAAACTGGACTTTGAGGGTAATTCAGTTGAATCAGTAGTATTTGTCATGCTTGTGCTGATTGGAGCCTCTATGATAGGGTTAGTCACCATTGGAGCTGAAGTAGTCTTCTTGTTTGGTCTTCTCAGCTCAAATCTTGGGTCAGGATCTTCTGTTGACCTGTTATCCATAGATCCTGAAACATTCTCACAAGATTTGTTAAAACGTTGGTAACTAAATCAAGATCAAATAGCCAATCAGACCAAACCTTTCACACAGGGTGTGTGTTCATTGAAAGTTACATTGGCTGACTCCTCAATGATTCTAGTTCTGAGATTGTATACTCTGTAAGCCTTAGCTTGAGAGAGTATCCAACAAAATGTCCATCATCTGATTTCTCAGCAAACTTAGCTATTTGATCTTTGGTATTCAAGATGGTGCAAGGACATCCAAATGTTCTGAGAAAACCAATAAATGGTCTCCTTTTGTGCCATAGTTCATAAGGAGTCTTACTATGTGTCTTAACTACCAAAACTCTGTTCTGTTAGCAGGTTGTGTTAACAGCCTCTGCCCAGAAGGTGATGGGCAGTTTAGAGTCAGACAACATGGTTCTTGCAGCTTCAATAAGTGTCCTGTTTCTTCTCTCAACAACACCGTTTTGCTGAGGAGTCCTGGGGGCACTATATGTCTTGATATACCCTTTTCATCACAAAATGCATCAAGGATTTGGTTTTTAAATTTGTTCCTTGATCACATATTATGATCTTGACCTTGTGATCAGATTGATTCTTATTTCTCAAAATGAAACTTTCCAAGATTTCAAGGTCTCATCCTTAGTTCTAAGGAAAATACCCAAGCTCTTGTGAAGTCATCTGTGATCACCAAACAGTATGAGGTCCTTCTAGACTCATTACACTGGTGGGGCCAAACAGATCCATATGTAACAAGTGTAGGGGAGTAGTGATAGAGTTCATTTCCTTTGGCTTGTGAGACACTTTGTGTTGTTTACCTTTCAGGCATGCAACACAGTGGTCATCACTTGTAAACTCTTTTTTTGGCATTCCAGTTACCAAATCATTCTTAATCAGTTTATTCATGTTTTTAAAGTTTACATGGCATTCTTTTATGCCAAAGGAAAGACTCATCACTATTTGCTTTAGACAGAAAGCAAGACACTTCTCCAGAGGGAGTGGTTTCATGCAAATCCATCTTGTACAAGTTCCCTCTCTGGGAGCTCTGAGCAAAAATGCTCTGAGGAATGTCAACCCCGGGCTTGAGAACAATGCACTCATGCTCAGTAAAGAGCATGTGATGTTTTTTGTCACAAAATTAGACACACACTCAGAAGATTGTATCCCAGCTCCTTGACAAAGTTTATTCTCAATGCTGAGCTTACCATTTGTAACCTTGCCCCACTAGTAATGTAACCTCCTGCATCTCCACCAAAAGCACTGGTCCTCCATCAATTCTTTCAAAGTGTTGAAGCAAGGACTCATTGCCAGTCATGTGCCTGGAGAGCCCTATCAATAATCCAGACATTTCTGCTGTGGTCTTTAGCTGCCCTGCATAAAAAGAGATGATTTAGTTACATTTGGAAACCAAGCCTCTTTGGTCTTGGCTTATTAAGTTCAGATGAAGGCAATGGAATAGTAAATGATCCAATGTTCAAGCTTAAAGGATCATTTGCTTTGCTGCAGAAGAACTTCCAATCTTAAGATCTTCCTTCATCTTCCACACCACCTTTGGAAGATTGGGCTTGACCTTAACTGCTTCGAAGCTTTTGTGGCTTCAGAAGCTTTGAGACAGATCCTTCGAAAGATTTTGCTTTCACGCAGCAAGCTTTAGTGCTTCGGAAGCATTCCTTCTTCCGAGACCAACTTTTCTTCCGAATGCAATTTCTTCTTTGCCTTCTTCTTTATTTTGGAGCTTCCGAAGGAAACAAATTTTCCTTCCGAAGCTTGTTTCTTTCTTCTTCTTCCTAGAAGTCTTCTCTTTTATCAAGTGGACAGTACCTTTAGGATTGTAGATACAATCTTTAGCCAAATGAAGAGATACTACCACACATGACCAGATCATTTGCTTCTTTCTGGAATCTTCTTGTCTGAAGAGGACTGATATTGAACACTTCCCTTCTCCTTTTTCATCTTTTCAGATGATACATCAAGCTTTTAGGGATAGGCTTGCTATTGGAGATGGGTGATTCAGGCTGTGCAGTAGTGACACACAGTTTATCAGTCTTCTTCTTGTGTTGCTGGAGTGAGTTGAAGCTGAAGTAGAACTCTTGGTACTTGAATTCTTAACAAGATCTTCAACTTTTATCACCTTGAACCCTGCAGAGACAAATACTTGTTTTTGTTTGGGATCAAAAGTGGTTTGACCTCTTGAGCTTTTCTTGATCTCTTTTTTTGCTCTTCTGATCAAGTTCTTTCTCTTGGTCTTGCTCAAACCAGCTTCTTTTTCCTCTTAGGAGCATGGTGACCCTTTTTGGATTGACTCTCTTCACTCACCTCAGAGTCATCCCTCACCTTCTCCTCTTTATCATCTTCATCCTTGGTCTATGGATGGAAGCTCATCTTGACCAGTTCCACACCTTGGAGATCTAACTGATAGTAGAGAGTGTGGAGGAGCTATCTCACTAGAGCCCAGTCCCTGCTTGTTCTGATAACACACTTTTGCATGTAGAGATGAGGATATCATGTTCTTGAAGGTTTCCTCTTCAAGAACACATTTTTCTACCCTGGCTTTGCTGATCAAAAGCTTAGCCGGCATTCAGTCAACTTGGTAATGAGATCCTTAATTTGAGTCCTGTAATTTGTTGCTCATGTTTAAGAGTTTAAACTATTTTCTCTAGATCTTCTATTTTAAGTTTATAGTCATTTCAGCTCTTTTAAATCATTTTAAATATTCAAAGACTCAATGTCAGATCTCATTTCCAAGTTGTAGGACCTGTATCTATTAACTTTAGCAATACATTCAGGAGAGAAAGATGTTCAAGTACCTTAGCTTCATCATGATCAGCCATGAGTGCTTGTTTGGAGATGCATCTTCAGCTTGAAAGCTCCAGTCAAAGCCTCCTTCTTCAACAGCAACTGTAGCTTGCTGTCTTGGCTTCTCATTCTGGTGCCCTCCTTCAGTGTAGTTTGCCTGGAAGAAGCTTGGCCACCATTAGACTTGGGTGCCTTGCATTCTCTAGAAAAGTGTCCCATCTGGTTACAGTTGTAACACTTCACTTTGCTCTTGTCCATCCCGAACTTGCTACTGGTAGCATTGCTAGGAAACCTTCTCCAGTCCTCTTGTAGAACTTCTGGGCTCTATGAAACGAAGAGCCATCTGCTGAACTATCTCCATATATTCCAGATCATCTGGATGGATACAGTCTAGGTCTTCAAAGAGTAAAGAGAAAGTTGCCTGAACTTTCATCAGTGGAAACAAAAGCTTGAGAAGAGCTTGTCTCTTGGAAGGGACTTCCTTGGATGTAGCTCTCTCTGGGTGTCTCTGGAAGGTGATGAAAGGTCCCTTTTATGAAGTCTCAGGGTAGCAGATGAGATGATGTTGTGGTTTCTCTGCTATCCCTTTCACAACATGAAGGGCAGAACTCCGTGAGTGTTGGAGTTACCAGATGTATTTTGCATGTTCATCTCCATCTGTAGCCCCTGAGTATCCCATATAGCTCAGTGAGAGTGAGGGTCTTGAGATTTTCAGTCCTTTTAATGACACACAATAGTGTGTCCATTGTCTTGGAAGAGAGGACATGAACTTTCTTACAATATCCCTATTTTTTCAATGGTCACTCCACATCAGCCAGAGTATCCACAATCTCAACATACTGAAGTATTGTTGAGTCATGGTCTCACCTGTTTTGAAGGTGAAATTTTCAAACTGCTGCTTCAGGAGATCTTTCTTGTTCTCCTTGGCTTCATTTGAACCCTCATACATGAGTTTCAGTGCATCCCATAGCTGTTTGGCGGTCTTGCACTTCTTGAAACCTCTATAGATGGAGTTGGAAGAGCAGTTTGGAGGGCTATCATAGCTTTCTAATCAATATCAATTCTTTTCAGTCTTCATCAGAAAAATCAGCCTTTCCTTTGGTATCATGCCACCCCCAGCAGCTCTGAAGATGTGCATGGTACATGAGGTCCGTTGACAACAGACTCCCACATCCTGGAATCTTGAGACTTGATAAAGCCTTCCATTTCTTTGACACCAAGTGTCAATCCTCAGGAGTGATCAGTGGGAATTTTGTCATGGTTCCAGTTTCATATCAGCTTTTGAGATAGCTGCCATTTGAAGAGTTAAGTGATGTGTGTTACTAAGAGGTTTAAGATGGTGAGATCTTTGCAAACAAGAGCCTGAATGCTCTGATACCAAATGCAGGACCGTTAAAGGTTCTTAACACTTAGTTAACACACTTAGGAGGATTTAATATCACTTAACAGTTCAAATAGGGAACTGAGAACTTTAACAATGATGCAATGCACACACATAAGTAAAGAACAAGAACACAAGATATAAGTTTTTCAAGGAAGTAGTATTGGCTTCTCGAGTTCTATTACAAGTTTTGCTCTACATTTAAATACAAGAAACCTTAGACTCCTTTATACTATCCTACAACCTCAATTTACAAAAGACAGTTGGAAAGTGACTAATCTAGACAACAGATCAGCCTAAAGTCAAAAGACAGATTGCCTTTTGACTAGTGACTATGACAGGCCATAGCTCACTTGACTTTTCTACTACAAAAGTCCAAAAAGAAACAAATACAAAACTTGCAGACAAAGACCTTATCTACTTTATCATAAAGCGGAGTTTTCAACCAACTGATGATAGCTGGTGAACCACTAGAGTGGGCAGTGGACAGATGGTTGCTTTATGATAAAGTTGATGGAAAGGTGGCTTTTCTCTCTCTTCAAAGGTAAATCATTCTTGTATTTATTCAGCTTCGAAGACTTTGTCTTGAGAGCTTCGTCGGAAGACTTCATCTTTATACTTCGGAAGAGTTGAGTCTTTGGCTTCGGAAGACTTGACACTTAGTGTAAAGCTTCCTTATCATTTTCTTCATAACTTATCCTTCGGAAGATTTCACACTTGGCATTCTTCTTTGTATGTGTAAAGCTTCTGAAGTTAGTTCTTCTTTGTTCTTTAGTGCATGTTGGAAGACCTGGTTGTTTTGGCATCTTTTGATTGATCCTTTG